>JAIOTZ010000296.1:0-65612 GCA_023374045.1 Limonium bicolor
CAAACTTCTTCTTCTCCGTTCCCTCACTAAAAGCCGCCATGGAACAGTACCAACTATTCGTCGATTTCGAAGGCTGGGATCTCGTCACACAGATTGTGCAGATCCTATCCGCGCTATTCGCGATTCACTTAGTGACGCGAATCACGATCTCGTTAGTCGAAAGGCGGTTCAAGCTGGAGAGGTACACAGTCTTCTTCACGCGCGGACTAGGCGCCAGCATCAATAATCTAGTTGGTCAGCTCTGGTGTACCTAGGCTGGTTGTGTCTGGGCTCCAGCCGTACGTACTTCTTCGCCTCAGTGAAGTCAGGCGGGTTGACCTAGTTCAGGCGATGGATTTTGTGAGTCAAACGTTGCTGACGTTGCTGATCGGAGCGGTTCTCTGGCTGGTTAAGAGTGTGGTGTTCTTAAAATTGGAAGCGGATCTGCATTATCATCAGTTTTTTACAGGATTCGGCATACGGTGTTGGATTTGCACGGGATCGAGATTATTGGGAGTAGAGGAGGGTGGAATTTTGTCAGGAGCAAGATGAAAAAAGGTGAAGAAGGGAGAAATGTTGGATGGAAGTGGCGCAGCTGAGGGAGAAGACTGTGCCGATTTGGCTTCTGAAGCGGTTGAGCGAATTATACTTGGATCATATGGATAAGTCAGGGTTGCAACATAGAATTGGTGAGGTTAAGGATGATCAGAAATTGATCCGTGAAGCACGGAGGATGTTGCAGGAAATCGTGTGTGATCATCAGCGCAAGTAAGAATATATGTCACCTGATTGATCACATCATACGAGCTACGATTAATTTATTTATAATGTGTATGGTTGGTTACAACAAGTAATTGCGTGGTATTGCCGTATGTAGTTACATAATACCAGAGGATCTGAAAAAATACAAGCTTACACCGGAAGAAGAGGACAGTTTTCAGGTGCTTTATGAAAAAGAAAGATCTTGAACAAACCAGCAGGGATCATCGTCATGATCACCAGGATCATCAAGATCTTGATAGTAACCAGGAAGAGTTTATTCCTCGAAAAGGCCTGATAGATCATGAACGAAAGATTGTCCGCGAAAGGTTCTTCAAATGGGCGGTACGTACGAAGCAGTTTCAATACAATATTCATTCCACTATCAGATTTTCTTCTCAATTTTAACAGGGTGAGTTTAATTTGTCGTGTTTAATTTTTTGATACAGGTTCGTGCTTACAAGAACTGCTGGGGACTGAAACAATCGCTGGTCAATTCAGATTCGGCTTTTGTCCAACTGAACCAACTGCTGAGTGCACTAGTGATCATTGTGGTTGTCATAATGTGGCTTCTTTTAACAAAGACAGCAGACACCAACAAGATTGCATTTGCACTTTCCCCATTTTTAGCAGTCACATTCATATTCGGAGAATCTTGCAAAAAACTGTTTGAAGGGATAATCTTTGCATTTATAATGCACCCGTTGACATTGGCGACCGCATTGCCGTAGATGGAATGCAGGTAATTGATTGATTTGATTATTCCAGACCTGCTGCCCAAATCTGTTCATTACTGCATAATATACAAACAAATGCAAATGGTGTATGTATTCATAAACAGAGTTTTGACAGATGATGGTGAGGGAGATAAACATTCTGACGACGGTTCTATACAAGTATGATACAGAGGAAATGGTAGTCTACCCAAACGCAGTCCTGGTAACTAAGAACATCAACAACTTTGAGACTACACCTGACAGGAATGACATGTTGGAATTCACAGTCGATTCAAAGACACCACTGAAGAAGATTAAGGAGCTGGAATGGAAAATTAAAGAGTAAGTAAATTATTTAACCCACACAGCTGCTTGAATATGAAATCGTAATACTTCATCCTTTAATTTCCCTAGTTTAGCAATATTGAATCATAATTAATAATGCAGGTACCTAGACAAGGATCCAAAGTTTTCTCGCAAGTCTCATGTGGTGATAGAAGGTTTTGGCAAGGAGATCAAGATGGCTGTTTACTTCAAGTATCTGGTGTCATATCTTGACTCAGAGACAAAAGCTGTGAGGAGGAAATCTGAAATCTTGTCGAAGACCATGGAGTTTCTTGAAAGAGTTGGGTATTCAGACAACATCCTGTCATGAGATATTCATACGCAATATTAGGTACTTGCGTATGTGATGACCCCCTCCCATCTCACCATGTCTCCATGATAATATTAACCTTTTTTCTTGAATAATGTGTGGCAACTTTCCGGCCAGTTTCATCATCTTTTGTGCATGTTAGTTTAGTGCCCAAACAGTCTTTTATCTACCCCCGCCAGATGATAACAAACTACGATATGACGAAAGCAAGGCATTAGCTATACTGTCATTGTCATAATCTGAAATTTCATACAACTAATTCCAACATAGGTGCTCTCGCCATCAATTTCTTGCTCCATTGGTTTTTTTATTTGATTATTTTATAGTAGTTACTTTTTGATAATGAATTAGGTCAGTGAGACGACGAATCGGAGGGCTTGGGAGTAGAAGATTGAAAATTTCCAACAGCCGTTTGCAGAGTTGATGCTGCTATCATGGCGATATTTCCTTAATTGTTTGTTAGCCATGTTGTACTACTAGTTTAATTAACGTAATTATGTTAATTTTCTCAGACCTACTACCAACACATGATCGTCAGCTAGTGCTTGATATGTACAGTAGCAGTTGAGAGAAAAAGATGGTTTACATTGATTGGTTGATACATGGAAGAAGTGATATCCAATTGGTGGATTCCCAATTTCCCACCCATCTCGGAAGAGACAGACGATCGATGCTACGGCTTGCTGGCGTATAAGTTGGTTCAGTCTGGTTATTTGGTACTGGAGTACTTTTTTATTATTTGAACTTCAATTTATTGTAATTTTTAAAATGTAAATCCAAAATAAGTAAACCATTATTTACTCCCTCCATCCTGAATTGACCGTCTTGTTTGCTTTATGGCACGTTTTTCCACTTCAATATTAAGCATATAAAGATAAAATAATTTTATAAAACTAAATTTTGTACTATATAGTTTATCATGTAAGGAATCATATGCAAAACTTAAATTTTCAAAATTAATTTATCTTATATGTTAAAAATTGAAGTCAAACGACATGTCCAAATAGTAAACAGGACGGTCAATTCAGGACAGAGGGAGTATCTAAATTCAAGCTCTTCAAAACAAGACTAGAATGTATTTTGACAACTTTAAAATTTATAGTATTTACATGTATATATGTAGATATCAATCATAAATGATTTACCATATACAATTTAAAATACACCATACATAAATAATAATACACTAAAACAATACTAATTCATTTTTGTTTTAAAATTAGTATGTCAAAAAGATATATAATCAATCACATGATTTAAAATATATCATATAAATAATAATAATAATAATAATAATAATAATAATAATAATAATATAATAATAATAATAATACACCACAAAACAATAATAATAATATATTATAAAACAATAATGATTTTATCAGTTCTAAGTTTGTTATCTAATTTACCACTTATTAGTTAATAAATCATAATATCAATTTTAATGAATAATAATATCAGAATTAATGAATCATATTATGATTTTAGTGTATCATCGTATACATGTAAAAATTAAAAATTTAAACAATAATACAACACAAAACAATATTAAAAATACATGATAAGGTTAAAAATACACCATATAACAATAATAATACACTACAAAATAGTAATTTTTATCGGTTCCGAAGTTTGTTATCTAATTCCCCACCTATTAGTTAATTAATCATAATATCAATTTTAATGAATCATAATAATAATTTTAATGAATCATAATATCATTTTAATGTATCATTAATAACAAATAAAAATAACAATTTTGAACAATAATACAAAACAAAACAATATTGGTATGTAAGAAGAATACATGATTCACCATATAATGTTTAAAATACATCATACAACAATAATAATACACTACAAAATAATAATAATTTTTATCGATTCCGAAGTTTGTTATCTAATTCAACACTTATTACTTAATGACTCATAATATCAATTTTAATGAATCATAATATCAAAATTAATGAATTATATTATGATTTAGTGTATCATCGTGTACATAAAAAAAATTCAAAGTTGTTAAAACATATTCATGGCTGGTCTTGTTTTGAAGAGCTTGATTTAGATGAACAATGATATAATTTTTTTTTTCATTGGACTTATACATTGAAAGTTATAATCATTTAAAGTTAATATGGTAAAAAGACAGTCTAGTCAGCAAAAATAAGGGTCAGCAGTTGACTGAAGCTGCCAAATCACTGGACTGTACCTATCATTACGCGACGTTCCACACAGTAGAATTTACGATACCATCAATGAAGGACTTAATTTTGAAAAAAAAAAAAAAAAATCTAAACCTACACTATCTAAAAAATCCAACTACTAACCTATATATTAAACTAATTCCTAAAATAATACTATCGAAGAAATCGTATGAAAGATTTCATTAAACCTATAAATTGAAATCATTTTTTCAAAACACGATTTCTAACTTTTTAAAGATTGCGCCTATATTTGGTGCTCCAACATTTAACAATTTTCTAAGTGTTAGGTAAATGTGAAATCGTTTCTTAAGAGACGAATTCATATGCTATAGGTGTAGACTTTATAATAAAGAAGATTTCTGGAGATGTTTTTTCAAAACACAATTTCTTCATTTTTTTCTTATTGATTAGGATACTGATGTGTGCTGATGAATAAGTGAAATCTCGGGAAAGTTATTTTAAGAATATAGTTTTGAAGATAGACTAATATGTAAATTTATTTTATCAAAAAGGGGTTATTTCATATTTTTTCCTTAAATGTTATTCGTTGATCATGTGATGATAGTAAAAGAAACTTCCACGAATTGTTTTTTTAGGTGTACTTTCATTAATTAATCACTAAGGGATGATGAAGGCTCCATTCTTTTGTGTTTTGAAAGCTGATACAGGCCCATATGGACTGATGTCTGATTTCAAAATTAGATGATTGTGTAAAAACTAATATAAGTTGTTCTTTTGTAGTAGAGTTTTTGAACTAGATTATGATTGTGTGTGATAGATTAGTTTGGAAATTAGTTAATATGTTATGTTCTAAACTTTTATGTGGTAATCTTTATTGATTATAAATGTGTTATTTTATTTTTTAATATCTTGACATAAGGTAATTCACTATTTTATATAATTCCATACAGTTAAAATGATTACTTTTTTCATTAATTTTATACCTAATATTTTTTGTTATTATTAAACCATACTATACATATCTTATATGAAAGAAGCAAGTTTCAATTATTTAAAAATTGATAATTTAATTAAATATGCTCTTATAAAATTTGATAACTAACATTTAATAATGTCTTAATATTTTAGATCAACAACAACAATATACAAAGCTTTATTTTTAAAACATTTAAAGTTGACTAATAAGAATTATTACATGAAATTGGTTAAAAACATATAGACATGAAGAAATAAACATATAAAAGAGCGAAAACTAGCTGATACTGCGTAAACCAGCTGAATAATGTTGTTTTGAATAAGCTTCATGGATAGATGTTACCTAACCATAATACGCTCTAAAGAATGAGTTGAAATGATCATCTGAACTGATACTGCGTAAACAAGTTGAAATTTTGACAAAAGAATGGGGCCGATGTCTTTCGGGATATTTATCGGGTTATCCGTCAGGTGAAATTCAGGGGAAAGGAATATTGTACTTGTGCTACTCTAAATAAGAAAGAATAGTATATGAGTATTAGAGAGTAGATGTAGCCCCCTTTTATACAGAAAAAAATTATAACATATGTCACACAATTAGTCTAACTTATCGACATATTATATATACCGAGAGGTACTTATTCTATCAGGTATGAGACTTATTCTATAAGGTACAAGAAGAATAAGCACATAATTCATGTTTCAACATTCCCTTAAGGTCTATGCAACTATCTGTTTCTTGTTGGAGATGTGCTAACAACTATTAGTTATTCTTGTATATTATATTGTACATAATGAATGTCTATCTCTATGTGCTTTGTCTTTTGATGTTGGACAAGGTTTTTAGCAATGAAAACAACTGATTTGTTATCGCATTTGACTGAAATTGGTTGTATATCCTTGACTCCAAGCTCACTTATAACTCGACTAAACCGTGCTAGTTCACTTGTCATAGTTTTCATTGTCCAATATTCTACCTTAATAGAGGACAATGAAACATTGTCTTGTTTTTTTTTTTACTTTCAAGCTATGGATGAATCTCCAAGCAGCACATAGTACCCTAAAATAGATCGCCTTGTGATTGAGCAACTAGCTCAATCGCCGTCACAATAAGCTATTAGTAAAAATATGGTTTATTATTGAGTAAATACCATAGTTGATTGTTTCCTTTTAAGTATTGAAGAGTAAGAAGTGTTGCTGTCAAGTGAATCTTGTGCGGCTCTCAGAGGATTAACTTAATAACTATGTAGTGAAGGCTATAACATGCCTAATATGGGTTAAGAAGCTTAATATCCCCACCGAGCTTTTGTATATGGTAGGATTCTACAACAACTCACCTTCTTCTTTCTTTAGTTTGGTGTTGAGGTGTAAAGGTGAGACAACAAATTTCTTTTCCAAAGCATTAAATTCTTTTAATAATTCAACACTAAACTTTCTCTGTGTTATCACCATACCTGAATTTTTAACGTAAGAATATCAAACCTAAGAAGTAATTAAGCCTTCCAAGATCCTTTATCTTGAATTCCTTATTAAAATAAGTCATAACAAGAATTATTTCTTCTCAATTATTCCCGTTATACGAATGTCATCCAAATATATAACAAGAAATGTAACAAATTTATTTTTTAACTTTGAAAAACAAGGAGTAATAATGTGGCGATTTATTGTATCCTAGTTTTTCCAGAAAATCACTACGCTTGGCAAAACATTGCCTTAAACTTGCTTAAGCCCATATAGAGATTTTCTTAGTCTACATGCATTGGCAACTTCATTAACTTTCAAACCCTGAGGTATTTGCATCTAATTTTCTTTATATAAATCCCCATGTATAAAAGTGTTACCTCTTTTAATCCCACAACAATAAAAGTTCTAATAGTAGTCATCCTAATAACTTGTGAAAAAGTTTTGGTGTAATCAAATCCATATCATTGACTAAATCATTTAGCCATACGTATTGCCTTGTGTCTTTCTATAGAACCATCCGCTGCAAGTTAAGCTCGAAAAACCCACTTACAACCGACTTTTTTTGTGTTCAGGAAGTTTTGTCAATTCTCAAGTCCTATTTTTTTAATCAAAGCTTCAAGTTCTCTATTCATGGCTTCAACCCATGTTAGGACTTACAAGCCTCTTCATATACGATCGTGGTTCTTTCATATCAATCATTTTATCCATAGAATTAGATTAAGTGACACAATTGACAAAGAGCCTTTTATTAGGAATGGTGTTGGTGATAGTTTAAATTTGGAGATAATCTGTAGCAGACTTGTTTGTATAAGTATCATTGATAATTATGTTTGTGATTATAAAAATAAGAGCATCTTGATTCAGGAAACTAGATCCCATAGAGTAATCTTGAAAATGAGAAGGTTTAACCCTAATGCAAGAAGAACTCCTTAGATGAGATGAATTATCATTTTCTGTCTAATTAAAATCTTCATTGTTGTTTTCCGCAATAGGAATAACAATAATGTTCTCTGGTCACCCTTCACGTGAAGAAATATCAATATGATTGGTTTCATGAGGTGTGCGATCGATAGTATGCATATGGGGTTATGAAGAAGCATGATTCTTATGACTAGAATCATCTAAAGTGGCAATCGGATAATGATTTGTTTTATGATTCTTATGACTAGAATCATCTAGAGTGGCAATCGGATAGTGATTTGTTTTAGATTCTGTGTCAAAAAAAGAATGGTTCACCAACATTTATAGGTCATGAATCTGTTCTGAGAGGTTGAGTGACATTTATAGTTTAAAAGATATATGTGCTCATGGAAAACAACATCACACGATATTATAATTTTGTGATAATCAATTCTCATAAGTGTGTATCCCTTCTGATGTTCAGCATAACCAAGATGAACACAAGCCACGAACCTAGGGTCAAACTTACTTCAAGAAGTTCCTAGGATCATGGAATATGCTAAACCCCAAAAACCTCCATTGACTTATAGTTAGATGGTTTATTATAAAGACATCCGAATGAGGTTTTTCCTTGAAGATAAGAAGTAGGAAGCCTTTTGATTATATGTGTGGCAGCAAGAACACATGCACCTCAATATTCTATGGGTATCTTGGACTAAAAATAAAGAGTGTGCAGTCTCTACAAGATGTTTGGTGTAAGATACTTGTAGAATTATAGAAGTTTTGCCATCATTTGAGATTTCCAATTCGTATGCATTATCAGATCTAAGTCTTTTAATATTAGTTTGAATTGTCGCTCAAATAAGTTACGAAATACTTTATGAAAGGAAAAGCTTCTGATTTTGTCTTGAGAGGATCTACACAAATAACTTTAGTTCTATCATCGACTATGGTAAGCAAATACCTATTTCCATTATATACGCCAACATGGAAAGGTCCACAAATGTCTACATGGATTAAACTAAAAGGTTTCGTGTTTTTACTCTCATATCATGGGAATGGTAATCTATGACATTGCCTTTTGACAAGAATCACAGGTGAAATATTCAGGCATATATTTGTGTCTTATGAGTTGGAGTCTCCTGATTCTACTGATGACATACTGTTAAAATCAGTTTAATTGGCCTATCCCTCACAAGGTCAAATGGGAACATGGCATATTATAGTATGCCAAAGACAGGGCCGTCTCAATAGGGCCCTTATAGAATTAAATTATATAAATATAAAAAAATTATTAAATAAAAATATGTAGAATGAAACCCCTAGTATTACATTTAAAATAAATTTTGACATTTATATAATTTTCTCATGATAAAATCTAAAAGAAGAAAAAAAAAATGACCCCCCAAATATTGGGCCCTGTTCCGTCGCCCCACTTGCACCCCTGGGAGTCGGCCCTGGCCAAAGAACAACATCATTATAAATAGAAGAATAACTATTATAAGAGGAATTCGAAATGCTCAATGAGCTTTTATTGTCTTGTTGAACCTACTGATACTATATAAAAAAACACCAGATTAATTATTTCCAAAAGGCTCAGACCCTTTCTTTTTACTCCAAAAATAACATGAGTTGTAGACTTAGGGTCCTACAGTTTACAAATATCAACATAGGGATAGAGTAGTTCCTCACACTTGACTCCAGGCAAGTGTCCAGACTTGGCAAAAATGAGATACCGACCATCAAGAAGTAAAACACCTGCACACACTAATAAATTACCACAGTTTTCTAGAAGTGTTACATTAAGCACATGGGCATAACCACCACTTCTAAGTAAAAGTAAAAAAAAACGAAAACCGAAAATAAAGAAACTACAATTAAACTACGAAAAATAAATTAATGCAGTGTTAAAAGGAGTTGAAAACTAAAACAGTGCTGAAAAATAAAAGAAAGCACAATTTTGTAGAAATGTTGGTTCTGTCCTAACCATGATGTTCGAACACGTCTGGACATCCCATAGGATTCACCGCTCGCACCGTGTACAGACCAGTAGAGCCGGACAAAAGTCCGGATGCATGTCCGGACGTACCTCCTATGAATGCAGTCTCCCTCTCACACTCTCTCTAGACTATCAAGTCCGAACAAATCGTTCGCTGAAATACCCCGTAATTAAAAAACAGTGATTAATTAGGCTAATTATAATTTTAAAGTCTTAATTAACACTTAACAAACATGAGGAAACAAATCCCGAAGAAAACGGACTTTTAAAATGGGTTAAAAGCATAAACGAACCTTAAAGCGCGTTTTTCGAGGAAACCGGGAAAACGCAACTTTAAGCGACTCAAATAGACTCGTAGCGATTTTGGTCAACCAAATAGTCATTAACAAACAGTAATAAAGGTTGGGAACCAAAAATTAATTAAACGAGGAAATTTCGGAAAATGGGTCCCGGTTAGTAAAAACTGTAAAAATGAGAAGTTGTGGGGTGTAAACTGTAATAAAACAAAACTAATGTGTCCACTTTTGTAAATCAAAGTCAAAAATCTGTAGGGGGGATGTGTGTGGGCCGACTAACTAGTCTCCTCCCCCTCTCTTTATTGTTCTAATTCACTAAAGGACAAAGAAAATAAGTACAAAAGTAAAATAAAAGTCTCTCTCCTCACAACTCAGCCCTCTCTCACTTAAAGCACCCCTCCCTCTGATTTCTTCTTCTTCCTTAAGCACTCCCATGGCAATTTGAAGAAACCCCACAGCCTTCATCTTCTCTCCTCTCTTTGAGCACTCAAATCTTCTTCAAATGCAATAAAAATTACACCATTAGAATCCCCTTGCCAAGGAGAACATCTTTCTCTTTCAAAAATCCGAAAGCTTCATTTTCATATCCATGGCTGGAAGCCATTTGAAGGTTTGAGTCCACCATTAGAAGCACCATCCCCTCCTTGTTACTTTGAGGTAAAAAGAAATTCGAAAATCCCTCATTTCTAGCTCTCATTAACATTATAAAAATTTCCAGATTTTGAATGCTGTGTGCTTCGTACTCCAGCCGATTTTGGCTTCTCCATTGGGCTAGGAATTTCACTCTCTTGCTAACCAAGGACCTCATTCATTGGTTGGAAGGTAATACTCTTTTCTAAACCCTAAAAACATCTAAATCCTAGGGTTAGTTAACATGGATGCTAAGTGTTTGTGTGCATCGGTATGGTGGTTGTAGCATTGCCAATTCTTGAACAAAACCGAGAACAAGAGAGAAGAAGAAAGAGGAAAAGAAGAGAAGGAGGGAAAGAAAGAAAAACTAGCAAGACAAGGTAAATACTCTTACCTTGAGTTAGTTGTGTTGTATTGTAACAGTTTTTGAGTAGTAAAAATGAGTAATGTATTGAGTAATGAGTAGTAAATATGTTGTAGTGTAATGAGGAAAGGTAATGTAACAGTTTGAAGTTTTAAAATGAATTGTTTAAAAGCTTGGGAAAACCATGGGTAGTATATGTGTATGTGCAGGATTTAATGGTGTTGCAGTGGAATGAAATGTGGGCCTAATGCATTGTATAAACAGGTGTAGGGATGAGCATTTGTGAGCTGAAATAATGTGTGGGTAATGTTAAAAATATAAGGGAGACTATGTCCAATTTGTCTAGAAACTAAAGGGCTTAGTTGTGTAAGAAGAGAGGAAATAATCTAGGAAGTAACTAGGGGTATTTGGAGAGTCCAAAGTGAGAGTTTAGTACCTTGAAACAGATTTGGAAAGGAGCTTGTTAATGGGATAGAACTAGGATGTAAGATAACGTATTTAGAATGCTAAGAGTGGCATTGGTTGAGGAAGTATTGGGAGGTAGAAGAGAGTTTGAAAATCTGTAGCATAAGAGGGAAGAACAAAATCTGTAGCATTAGTGAAATGGAAACTATTATAAGTGTTGGAATGAAATGAGGAAAATGTGTAAGAGAATCTAAGATTGAGTAATGAGTTTTGGGGATGAACTAAGGTGAATTAGAGGGTGTAATTGGTACTAAACAAGTTGGGATGTATGTAGGAAGATTGGGGAAGGAATGGGTAAGAAAGGAAATGAAAAACAAAATCTGTAGGCATGTTCTGCTACCGACCGACCCAGAGGTTGGATCGGTCGGTGGGTCGGTCGGGGCATGAGTAACTGAACCAAAACTTCCTGGAACGGACCGACCCAGAAGCCGTGAGTCGGTCGTGGGTCGGTCATGATGGGTTCCAGGGCGGGAATTTTCTGTAATGGACCGACCCAGAGGTGTATGGGTCGGTCGGAACAGTCTTGGGTTGGTCGGGCAAAGTCTGAAGAACGGGAAACTTACTGGAATGGACCGACCCAGAGGTTGGGTCGGACGGTGGGTCAGTCGGCCCAAACTTATAAAAAAAATGTGTTAACCCTAACAATCATATGTATATACATATATGTGTGCACACACCTGCATATATAAATATATATATAAGTATATACCATTGTGGTTAAGAGCAATAAGTGAACTTGTACATGAGTAAGGAAGCAAACCCAAAGTAAGAAATGGATTCGTAACCACTTGTAACATGTAAGACTTAGTAAGTATGCCTAGGAAAAGGTATTGGAGTAGGAGCTAAGCAAATAATAAGCCTTTAACCATACAACTTCATGTATGTTATAGGATTCGATTTGTGAACACCAAAGGACCGGTAGTACGAATACGACGGTGAACGGTATGATTTCTTCATGCCCTGTATCCTAACTTGGTTACCCCAATTTATGTGCTTATGTGACCACCAATAAGATAAATGCACGAATCGGACTTTTATTGCACTTAATTGTGTTTGAATTATAATGCTCTTGTTGTATTCTCTTGAACATTTAGTTTGTATAATTCATGAAATATATGAATGAGAATGAAGAGTATGTGTAAATGTTGTGTTCTTGAGTAGTGTATGGATGTATGGTGTGGTGTGAAAGTAATGACTTCTGCTAATTCCTAACCATCTAACACTTAACTTGAGTAATGAGTAAAATTGAATGAGTAGAAGTCCGATATAGTTTCGGTCACGCGTGAGGATAAAGAAACACAAGAGGTTGGATCCGAATCCTGGCTGTAATCTTTTCCATGGACCAAATCCCTTGAATGGGTAGCATCCTGGATTAGTGGGTCACCCTAAAGCCCGGTGGTGGGATGTAGTAATCCCTGCCCCGAGGTCATACCGACTTGACTTGAGTAAACTAAGTAAGAAGTAAAGTATTGTATTAGTATTGGTCTTGACTATTGTAAGTCATTGACCTTGAGTAAAAGAGTATTGAACACCGATTAACCCGGGTGTGTAATGAAGCTAACAAGACCTTTGTATGAATTGGAGAAGTGTACCTCCGTATTGCGGTGAGTAATCGATAAGTATGAATGGTTGATTTGTGATGTCTTCCTTGCTTGTATTGAATGTATGTATGCCTTGTGAAATGGATGTATCGGATTGTATTGTATGAAGCATGTATGTATGTATGAATGAAACGAACCGCATGTACCCGACCAAATAGTTGGCGTACCCTCGCTAGTACGCGGGGTATGCGGTTATCATATCCAGCGTAAGCTGACCCCCTAGGGGGATTTTTTATTCTACAGGTACCCGCGAGACGTGATGGTCGAGTAAGGACCGGAATGAATTCTTTTTGGGGTAGTTAATAGGTTGGAACGGTGTACCGAGTTGTACACGGCTAAGGCCCTTTTGAGTAGCCGGTGTACCATGTGGTACACCTTTTTGGAGAATGAAATGTGATTGAATAGAAAGGAGTAGATGTACAAACTTTTAATTTTTGGGAATAGACTTGGAATGTAATTTATATATTTTGGATACTCGGTAATCAAATGTAAGTAAGTATTTGGCGTTGTAAAGTAAGTATCATGTACTCGGAACATTCTAATCGTCAGACCGTTACTGTAAGTAGTAGTAGCCTTGTTAGTCTTGGATGGCTAACGGCGTTGTATCACCCGCCGCGGGAGTAAGTAAGTAAAGTAAGTTTCCGCTGCGAGTAAGGTAATTACGAGTATGATTTGAGGATAATGGAAGGATTAGCGGTTGGGGTGTTACATTCGCTATGTTCTTCGTCTTCTCGTACTTTGTCCACACGTCTATGTCCAGACACATATTCGGACAGGGACACAAATGCAGCTTCTCCCTCTGTTTTTTTCTTAACAAAACACTAATCAAAGAAAACATCCGTGCAACATATATTAACTAATTAAATATAATTTGATGAAATAAAGCAGAATAAAACCAAACCAACGCAAAATCAAAATGTAAAACTCTAGGTTGCTTCGCAATCAACTACCCTTCTTTAAAGTCTTTAAATAAACTTTCCTCTTATATCAAGTCTTCTTAGGCTGTGTACTTGTCATTTTTGTAATTTAGATGGAAAGGAGCGGTGTCGTACCCAAGAGACCTCGTTTTAATTAATGACAATTTTTTAAATTAACTAAGAGATCCTAACTAAAAAAAATAGAAAATATCACCTTTTAGAGGGAATAAATTATTCGAATTAAAGAAATATTAATTAAGTAAACTAAAAATAATAATTAAATGTGAAATTTCATGAAATGCCACTATGTCATTGACTAGAAACAGAAAAGACAAAATACCCTACCAGTTAACAAAGTACTTTTAAAGTTCATAAAAATTCACAAAAAATTTAAAAACTATAAAAATATAGATAACTATAAAGATATATAAAATATTACTCCCTTCGTCCTGAATTGACCGTCCTGTTACTATTTGGATATGTCGTTTGACTTCAATTTTTAACATATAAGATAAATTAATTTTGAAAATTTAAGTTTTGCATATGATTCCTTACATGATAAACTATATGTTATAAAATTTAATTTTATAAATTATTTTATCTTATATGTTTAATATTAAAGTGGAAAAAATGCCATAAAGCAAACAAGACGGTCATTCAGGACGGAGGGAGTATAAAAATAAAGAAAAATATATTAAAATATCAAAAAAATTGAAAAAAAGTAAATATTTCTTGGATTTTTTTTCAAAATTATTTAGAACCATAAAAAAAATAATATAGAGTTTTAAACACATAATTTATACTAATTTAGACCAATATAGTACGATGATCTATACCAATTAATTACCATACATTTTAAAATGATTTTTTTACCAATTCAAATTATACATTCAAAAAAATTATTTTAATTTTTTAAATAATATTTGCAAAATTATTATTTTATAATTTATATTCTATTTTACAGATGATTTTATGACAAATATAATTTATTTAGAAATAAAATTTAATTGATTAAAAAACTTTATTTGAAAAATGTATGGTACATATTATGGTAATTAATTAGTACTAGTTATGATGCTTCATTGGAAGAAAAATTGGTATAAATTATGTTAAAAATTAGGACTAATACCAATTTTTCTACTAATAAGCAACATAACTTATACCAGTTAATTACCATAATTTGTACCATAAGTTTTCAAATTATTTTGTTTTATCCATTTAAATTGTTTATTCGAAGTAAATTATATTATGCCATAAAGTTCTCTGAAAGATAGAATATAAATTAAAAACAATTTTCCAAATACTAATTGAAAAATCAAAGAGTAAATTACTCAGAACCCCCTTGAGGATTTGGGATATTACAGTTAACCCCCTCATGTTTATCATAATATTGGTAACCACCTCAAGGTTAAGGTATCTTTGACTACGAGCCCCCGAACTATAACTATGTGATCAAAAAGTTAACTATATGTTGACCTATCAACTCAATCACATTAATAATGCTAGGTTGGACAACAAAACTGCTTAATCAACATCATCTAACTCTCTCTCATCCCAATTTAGATGCATTTTCAAGGAAGGGTTGACATTTTTGGGAAAATAACAATGCAGATTAAGTAGTGTTTTTTGTCCACCATGACCTTATTCATATGACATGACTAAGCTGATAGGTTAACACGTAGTTAACTTCCTGATAACAGAGTTATAGTTCGGGGGCTCGTAGTCAAAGATACCTTAATCTCAAGGTGGTTACCAGTAATTATGATAAACATAAGGGGGTTAGGGGTTCTGAGTAATTTACTTAAAATCAAAAATAGTTTATTTTGAACAAATAGATTAAATTGCTGGAAAAAAATAATTTAAAAATGTAGGTAAGAATTAAGGTAATTAATTGGTATAAATTATGGTACTGTATTAGTCTAAATTTGTAGAAAAGTTAGTATAATTAATTATGTGTTTAAGAATATTTTTTATTTTTTATGGTACTAATTAATTTTGAAAACAATCTAAGAAATATTACTTTTTCAATAGGAACTAGTTATAACACGAATGAAGTGAAGTGAGTTAGGTGATTTGCCACTTCTCATCTCAACCAATTAGGATTTATTGAACATGATTTGTTAACACGTTAATTATAGTTCCCAAGATTATTGCAAAACTAGGTAGTGTGTTTAATATTAAATACGAGGGAGAAGGTTAGGAAAATAACCTGGGGCACGCCTTTTAACTCTATAGTTTAAACCTTTATTTCATACTTTTGATTACTTAATTAATTAGGAAATTAAATTTCATGAAATGTGACTATATTTTTGGCTAATTCATGAAATGCCACTAAAACAAGAAAGTCACAAAATACCACTATATTTTTGTAAAAGTCCATGAAATGCCACTATGTCATTGACCAGAAGCAAAAAAAAAAATACCCCTACTAGTTAACAATGTACTTTTAAAGTTCACAATATGCCCCTAAGTGTAAAGAATTCACTAAAATTCACAAAAAAATCAAAATACTATGAAAATATAGATAACTGCAAACGGTTAAAATGGATATCCATTAACCGAAGTTTTTAAAAAAAGTACAGTGTTCGGTTATTTCGGTTATAACCGAATTTAATACTAACATCCGTTTTAAACTGATAATCGTTTTAATCGATAACCGTTTTTTCTGTTACACTAATAACCGTTAACCGCACCGATAACCGTAGTTTCTGAAATAACCGAAATAACCAAACTTTTTGAAATAACCAAACTTACTAAAATTACCAAAAAACCAAAATTTTTGAATTAACCGAAATAATTAAAACCTAAACCTAATAGTGTGAGTAGTAATATATCAGATAAAATTATTGGGTAAGAAAAAATAAAATTTATAAAAATATATTTATAAAAGTTAGGTTATTACGGATAACCAAAGTTTAAATTTTAATATCCGTTAACCGAACCGTACTTTATTACGGATAACCGTTTTAACCAAAATAACCGAACTTTTGTAAAACGGTTAAAAAATACGGTGACCGAATCCGAAAAAAGAACGGTTATTTCAGTTTATCCGAAATAACCACCCCGTTTGCTCACCCCTAGGTAGGTTACCTCCAGAAACAATTGTACTACACTTTTAAAATAACCGAACTTACTAAAATTACCAAAAAAACCAAAAATTTGAATTAACCGAAATAATTAAAACCTAAACCTAATTGTGTGAGTAGTAATATATCAGATAAAATTATTGGGTAAGAAAAAATAAATTTATAAAAATATATTTATAAAAGTTCGGTTATTACGGATAACCAAAGTTTAAATTTTAATATCCGTTAACCGAACCGTACTTTATTACGGATAACCGTTTTAACCAAAATAACCGAACTTTTGTAAAACGGTTTAAAAATACGATGACCGAATCCGAAAAAAGAACGGTTATTTCAGTTTATCCGAAATAACCACCCCGTTTGCTCACCCCTAGGTAGGCATTTCACCAGAATCACAAAAGGTTGGGAAGACTAAAGAAATGGTTTTTGCAGAGAAATGTCTTGAATATGGAAGAAGATTAGGCTACTCTATTCCCTTCCCGGAATTGTCCAAACAAAACTATGCTCGTTCTCTTTGAGGTAGTAATTATGCCTGCAAGAAAAACAATCATAAGACTGGATGGAGCATTGGGGATCCACGCCATTTGAAGTTTAAGAAAGCTATAGGGGTGAGCAGTAGTAAGCGCCCTACCCGCTAACTAAAGTGATCTTCCAATGTCTTCAATTGAGCGGTGGATATTTGGACCTTTTGTCTCCAAGGGCCAGAACTAAAGTTCGCAAGCTTCTGACACAAGTTATGTTTTGAGCAACTTCAAAAATTATGCTGTGGTCCAATTTTGGTCACACCTTCTGATGTAAACCATCAGCTTAGCTGTCTTTGCAGCGCTACTTATCAAATAAAAAACTACACTGAAATCTTTCCCATATGTCCCATTGTTCTTGGCACACTTCTCATAGCTATAAAGCTTGGCCATTACATCTTGTGAGTCTCCAAAAACATGCTCAAATGAGCTTTTTGCCTAATGAAATATGTCAAAAGTATAAGATCACTAATAATCACAAAAGTACTCTATTAAGCGGTGAAATGGGTTATGCACCAACTAAAACGAAGATGAATAGAGACACTAAAATAGCGTTATTTCACCACTTATCACCCGTTACGTCTCCAGTCTGCGTGTCGATCCCCTATATCAAAAGTGTGGTGTGCTCTTTGTCTCCTTTCTCTCGTGCGACTGTGTATCAACGTGATTAATTCAATGGTGAAAGTGATTAATGGTGTGCTGTGCGGGGATGCTGGTGGGCGTGAATGATTCATGTGTAAGTGGTCTTGTATCCTCTTCTCAAAACCTTTGATGTCTTCTAATAAGTCGCGGCTTCATTATTCAAAATCACTTTTATCCTTTTTATCTCAAATGTGGATTCCATCTCTGTGCTTCAGGTCCTGTCTAGGTGTGTTATCCGGGTATAACACTTGGACCAATGTAAATGACGTATAAGCGAGACTTATCTCATGTTGATTCGGGTTTATATACTAGTTTACAGTTCCAGACTAATTGCGAATTTTTCCACTATTGTAATGTGTCCGGACCTGCATATCCGAACACAATCTTTTTGGGACATTGATTCTTTGTTTGAACTCCATTTTGCTTCATGTTTGTTGCTTCGCGATCCTAATGAGGTCAAGAATGCAATTCTCTTAATTTTTCCTCCATTAGACACATAATGCATCAATTATCATCTAAACAAAAATCTAAGAAAAAAACATATATGATAAGTGGGAAATCTAGCCTGAAATAATGATGAGTTATAGGTGAATTATACCCTTTTTTATATATACATTTTACACTTATCAATCTTCCATCTTTCAAACTAAGAAAGAGTTTGTTGAGGAGAGGCACCTACTAATGTAGTTATAGAGTACAATGTCAGAAACAAAACTAATTTTCATTGTGTGAATATATAACTCTATGGTGGTATACTATGTGCAATAAGAAAAACATGAAAAAGGATGTCACTGAGATAGAAGTGAAGAATGATGCAAAAAATATCTTAGGGGGCGTTTGTTTCAAGCAGGGGAAACAGAATGAAATCAGAAAAAGGAACGGAAAGCAATGAAAAAGAATTCCCTTATATTTTTTTGGTTATTTGTTTGAGCTTGGTAAAATAAAATAAATAATCAGTCAACGGCCCCCGGTCAATGGTCAATGGTTGTCGTTGTCAGCCATCAACAACTAATTTATGGTCAACATTTATCGGTCACCGGTCAATGACCATTAGTCATCGATCAATGGTCATATGTCGTCGGTCGGCAGTGTGTAGGGGAAAGTAAATCTTAATCCCCTAATAAGGGGTGTGGAATAGAGCTAATCAACTGGGTGGACGGGCGGGTTCGGACCGGGCTAGACATAAATTTTTAGCCCAATCGGGCCAAGGGTTTAGCCCAAACCCGCCCAATCTCGCCAATCACCTAAACCCAGCCCGCCCACCTAAAAAAATGCTCATGCCATAGCCCGGCCCGCCCAGCCCGCTTTTAACTCAAATTTATCTATTTAGTAACATAGATCTTAAAGTATAGATACGTAGTATAGACTTTGAAGAGTGTGCATGACACAAAATAAATTTTATAAGACGAAGTGTATGCGGTCCATTCACTTGAATAACTACTACTGTATTATTGTAAGTATTTTATTACTTTTATTTACATATTTAAAATAACATATACTAATGTAAGATGTACCATGACATTCGGGCCGGGCCGGGCCATCAACTGGGCAAAATATTTAGCCATAACCCGGCCCAAAAAAATATTAGGGCTTCTTTTTTTGTCCAAACCCGCCCAGTTATTTTTTCTACCCATGCCCATTGGTCTAATTTACGGGTCGGGATGGGCGGTTGGGCTATCCTGATTATGATCAGCTCTAGTGTGGAATCAAGATAGAGGGTTTTAGGGTAATCCCATTCCCTTTCCCTTTCCTGAAAATAGGAAAAAATGACAAAACAAACACCTGGAAAGGGAATCAATTCAATTCCTTTTTCCTGATTACCCCAAAACAAACGCCCATTTAGTGCTCATGAAGAGAACTTGGAGACAAAGCCCAAAACAAGAAGTAGTCTGTAGGAAACTGCAAGGTGATGTATTTGGATTTAAGCAAAGGTTTAATAATGGCATGTTGAGGAAAAGAAAAATGATTAAAAGTCCAGTTTGAGCACAGAAAAATCTATAACCCATTCATTAGGGAACAATAAAGAAAGAAGGAAAATTTCATGAAATGCCAATATATTTTGGCTAATTCACAAAATTCCACTAAAAAAAAAGAAAGTCACGAAATGTCACTATATTTTTGCAAAAGTCCATGAAATGTCACTATATCATTGACCAGAAGCAAAAAAGACAAAAATATCCTACTAGTTAACAAAGTATTTTTAAAGTTCACAACATGCCCCTAAGTATTAAAAAAATCGTTAAAATTAACAAAAAAAAATCAAAATTGTATAAAAATATAGATAACTATAAAAATAGATAAAATATTTTAAAAAATATTAAATTATCATAAAACATTGAAAAAATAAATATTTCTTAGATTTTTTAAAAATTATTAGTACCATAAAAAGAATGTAGAGCGTAAACACAAAATTTATACAAATTTTCTACAAATTTAGACCAATATAGTAGGATAATTAATTTATACCAATTAATTGGTACTAGTTATGGTGCTTAATTTGTAGAAAATTGGTATAAATTATATTAAAAATTATGACTAGTGCCAATTTTCTATCAACTAAGCATCATAAATTGTACCAATTAACAACCACAATTTGTACCATACATTTTTAAATTATCTTGTTTCTTATCAATTTAAATTATTTATTCAAAATTAATCATATTATGTCATAAAGTCATCTGCAAAATAGAATATAAATTAAAAAATTTCCAAATATTAATTAAATATTTAAAATATTTTATTTCGAATAAATAATAATTTAATTGGTTGAAAAAGTAATTTAAAATGTATGGTAAAAATTATGGTTATTAATTGGTATAAATTATGGTAATTAATTGGTATAATTTATGGTACTATATTGGTCTAAATTTGTACAAAAATTAGTATAAATTAAGGGTGCGTTCACTTCGAGGTGGGGAAATAGAATGGAATCAGGAAAAGGAATGGAAAGGAAAGCAAAGGGATTCCCCTGAATCTAGAACTCTGTTTGATGCTAACACGGATACGGAATAGAATTCACAATGATTGTCTTTGTTGCTGTTTGGTCCCAAACAGAGAAGTGTTAATACTTAATTACATTATAAATAATATATATTAATATTTATCTAATTTTTATGTGACATATATTAAATGACATAGTGGCATTTCATGGACCTTTTTAAAAATATAGTGACATTTTATGACTTTCTTTTTTAGGAAAATTACATTGCCCACCCATGGGGTATTGAGAAATTACAATGCCCACCCATGAGGTTTAGAAAATTATAGTTCCCACCCATGAGTTATTAGGAAATTACAATCCTCACCCATGAGCTTTAAGAAATTACAGTGCCCACCCATGTACTTATAAAAATGAGGTGAATATGAATCTGCAGAGCAATGATTACCTTAAATAAGAACTTATAAAACAATAAAAAAAATTGAAAGAAACCCTAAATTTACATTAGAGTAAATTACTCGGAACCCCCTTGAGGATTGGGCATAATACAGTGAACCCCCTGTGTTTATCATAATTATTGGTAACCAACTTGAGGTTACAGTATCTTTGACTATGCGCCCCTTAACTATAATTCCATTATTAAAACGTTAACCAAGTGCTGACCCATCAACTTAATGACATTATTAATGACATGCTTGACAAAAAACAGTGCTTAATCAGCATTCTTATTGTCCAAAAACCATTAATCATACTTTGAAAATGCATATGAATTGGGATGAAAGAGAGTTAAACGATGTTAATTAAGCAATTTTATTGTCCATGCTGGCATTAATAATATGATTAACTGATGGGCCAGCAAGTAGTTAATGTATTGATAACAAAGTTATTGTTAGGGGGCTCATGGTCAGAGATACCGTAACTTCAAGGTGGTTACCAATAATTATGATAAACACAAGGGGGTTAACCGTATTATGCTCATTCCTCAAGGGGGTTCCGAGTAATTTACTCTTTACATTATATGACCTCTTAGAAGTCAAATAAATGAAAGATGCCTAAAATGAATAAATAAAGAAGCAAAACTAATGTAAAGCATTGAATACATTGCAATTCCTTTTAAATTTTGCGTGATTTTTCTTAAATTTCCCACTCTAACATTGCATGGGGGTAAATTTGGGTTTCTTTTTAATTGGTTTACATTGCTGAATCGCTCCATCAATATAATATTTACTAAGATCTCTGTTTTACCTCATTTTACTAAGTGCATGGGTAAACATTGTAATTTTTTAAAGCTCATGGGTGGGGGTTGTATTTTAAATACCTCATGGGTGGGAATTGTAATTTTTCCTTCTTTTTTTAGTGGTATTTCATGAATTAACCAAAAATATAGTGGCATTTCATGAAATTTCCCAAGAAAGAAATATAAGATAGTGATTGTGGGATTTAGTAACTACTCATGACGGATCATAAAAATTTGTAGCGAGGACGGTCAGGGGCGGACCTAGAGGATAAATCCTATGGGGGCAATTTTTTTAAAAAAACCGGTATCAATCAACTAGTATAAACCGTGTGTGTGAGATGTTGCACTTTTCTTCAGACCCAATTAAATTAGGCCCTTTTTCTAACTATTATTGGGCTGGCCTGTTTCAAGCTTTTTTTTTGTTTGTGGAAAAAACAAAACCAAGTGCGTAGGCAAGGAGGAGTCAAACTCCAAACCTCTAGATTGCTAGTTTTTAACCACTACACCACTATCACTACTTGTTATATATGTCATTTTATTATACATATACTAGGTTTTTATTTTTTATTTTTTTTTATAAAATGCTATGGGATCCGGGCCCCTGAGGACGGTAGGACATGAAGAAGGCAAAGAGAAATGAGTGATGAACCATGAGTGAGGGACAAGACAAGAATTGTAGGCTAGCAAAGATAAGGAATGTACACTATTATTTGTTTATGTATTTTCCGCAATAGTGGTCGATGACCTTTAAAATATCAAAAAACTATGGGAAAATTTATAATATATTTTTAAAAGTTTTTATAATTCACAATATTTTTTTTCAAAACATGTTCACAAGATATCTCTAAAAAGTTTCAAAATAACAATATATGTAACACCCCAACTACTAACAACACACTTAACAACACGTTGCAGCGGAAATCACAACTCACAACATAACTTAACTCTTTGGTGTTACACGCCGTTAGCCACCCACGTGGCTAACAAGGCTAACATACATACATTGTACCGGTCTGATGGACTAAACTCCCGAGCAACTACACATTAATCCCGTTCCATGTCCAACATTTAATATACACTTACATTACAACTGTACCGAGTATCTTCCAACTAACGCCGATACAATTTCGGTCTTACTACACCTACAATACATGTTCAATTTGAATGTCTACCCATGTACAACAACTACCCGTCCTACTCTCGAACGGCTTCCAGCTCCTTTGTACCTGTAAAGTAATGGGGGCCCCCAAAGGGGGTCAGCACCTTTGCTGGTATGGTAATCCCGCAGCCCGCATGCTACCGGGCCACGCACAACTAATTGTCGTCTTAGCATGCGGTTGATTTTATTTAAAACATGCACACATTACACACATACGTCATGCTTAAAAGCACACATCCATTAATAGAACACAAACACAAGGTTAGCACGCACAACATAACAACACACTTCGCTTAACAACATACACAACTTAATTTCACTCTTCTTAGAGAACATAAACTTTAGGTAGGGAGTGTCGGGGTGATGTAAGCCCGAGCACAACATACATACATTTTCTTTACTTGAGTGGCGGCCTCATATAGGACCGATCACAACATACACAATTTCCCCCTAGCTCCAATAGTGATGAGGTAGGTAAGCCTTGGTTAAGCTTGTGGGTGGTTGTAATTCAAGGAGGAAGAACAACCGTAACATAACAAAGAGGGAGTCGAAGCGAACTTAGGCTTCAACACCCTACCAACATTATACATAATTTCCCTCCTAGCCCGATATGGAGGTCGGGTAGGTAAGCTTTGGCTAAGCTACTGGGAGGTCGAAATCCAATGAAGGAAAGCAACCCTAACATAACAGGATGGGAGTTAATTCACATATATATATTAACTCCCAAACAACACGCGCGACCGGGACAACCGGATTCCTCTCCATACATAACATATACTTATTAGTTAAAGGTTCCCTTATGGAACTTATCACATACATCCATCACATAGTGTTACTAACTCGGTTAGACACATAAGGGAAATCATATCCCATTCCAACAACACGGATAACAGTATCCAACATCAACAACATATTAAACAAGTCACATACATCACGCATTGTCACAACATACAATAACGCACGGATAGCCGTAGTTAGAACGTTCCCATGGGTTGGGACGTTTATTCCGAATACCGATCTCTTATGTGAACCTAAGGTCGGTTAACTATTATTTAACACATAATTAAGGTTAAGCGGTATCGGAATTGATTACGCCACAATAATGAATTACTTTAAACTCATTTCATGCTTTATCTTGCAAGGTGGCAAACACACAGAAAAACACATTGGCATACAAGCCGGTGTAATCCGGTAGGACACAGGTTGCAAGAAAACCATACCTGTCACCGAAGGTGCACTCTAATGTGCCATCACATGTTCCTTGAAAATCTTTGAACAACTGGTAACATTATAACTATCTCCATTAACATCGGGGTAACATAATTATTTAACGACTAATGCGCCCATGGTTAACCCCGTTACCCTGTTATACTTAATTTTACTCTTGTGATCTTAAGTTCACAACTCTCACATCAAACCTAACACTTGTTTACACATCTTAAGGCCTTTACATGTCACCAAAACAAGGCCTAACATCATCCAAAACCATTACCATCCAATCCCCCATCATTAGAAGGCTCAAGCACACTTATAGAGCAAAAAAAATGGAGTTCAAAAGATTATTGGTCATTTTCAAATAAAAATATACCTAAACATATGCCAAAAACATGTCAAAACAGATAGTACTTGAAAGAGGAATCCAACGCCGCAAACGGCACTCAAAACGGAGTTCAAACGAAAAAGTTATGCAAAAATAAAGGTTGGTCCGAACATGCGTCCGACCTTGCATGTTCGGACATAAGTCGAGAGTTCTGAAAATTTTCCGTCGTATGATGTCCGAACTTCAATGTTCGGACACATGTTAGGACATACCGAAAACTGCAAAATCCATTACGGAAAACAACTAGAACCAAGCCACAAATCCCCCACAAAACATACATAACTTATAGTAGCAAAATAGCTCATCGAAAACACATTTCAACGGGGTTTTAACGCATCATACACACATTAAAATCAACCAAAAACATCACCAAATCAAAGAGTCAAAACACTCATTTTCTACCAAAATTTCGCCATAACCTCCCCATAAACCTTACATGTCCACATCCACCAATCTTCACCATTTGAAATCCTAATTTAACCACACCCTTATAAGGGTCCTATCAGCACATAACAATTCCTCAAATTCCATCAACAACAACATAATCACCATAAACTCCATAACCACAATATCAATCACAAACTCAAAACATTTGGCTCTAAAGGCCCTCCATTCAACCATTAATTCACAAACCTCTCTAAAATCAATTAAACACATTTCCAACACAGATTTTCAATCCACAATTTGGGTTCATTAATTTGCTTACCCATCCCAAACACTTAAACAATTATAAACAAGGTTTAAGGTGTATTCCTTACCTTAATTTCACAAGTTTCCTTAATTCTCCTCTTGCTCCATATCTTCTCTAAAATCGGTTAAGAGGGCATGGAGTTTCCAAACTCCATCCCAACATCCAAGAACACGAAAACATACTTAATTAATTATCTAAACCCTTGGAATATCTCAATTCAATTAGAGGGCTAGAACACAAGTTAGGGTTTACCTTTTGGAAGTTTTTAAGAGGGATTCTCACCCTTGAATCAAGAAGGGAACTTCTCCACCATTGAAGGATCAAGTTGGAGCTCAAGAACAAGGAGAAAACAAGGTATCAAAATGGTGAAAAATCAATTACACCAAGAGATGAAGGAAAAATGACTTTCTCTTGGAAATTTTTACCTTAGAAGAAAGAGGAGACTCCAAGCTTCACTTTGGTGCCATTATCTCTTCAAATGGGGAAAACCCATGGAGGTCAACTTTATCCTTTTGAAATTTTGAAAAGAGAGGATGGTAGAGGAAGATGAGAGGAAGAAGAATATGTGATTTGTTTTTGATTTGGAGCTCAAATGGAGCTTGGACATGGAGAGAAAGTGAGGAAGCCATTGTTGGCTTTGTGGAGAACTCCATCGGCAGAGAGGGAGGAAGGGAACCGGCTGGGAGAGAAAGAGAGGGAGGAAAGAGAAAAGAAAAGAGAGAAATGAGAGAGAGAGAGAGAGAGGGGTATAAGTGGTCCCTCTATTTTTTTTTTGACTTAATTAATTTGTTAACTAGTCTTGTGTGAGTGAGCTGTTTACATTAATAAAACCGGCCCACTACGGTAAACATGCTGGAGCGTTTTTCGTTTTTAACAGAAAACGCTCGTTTATTTACCCGGTTTAGCACTATTCACTAACCGGGACCGTTTTCCGGAATTTTCTCATTCCTTTAATTTTAATGGTTATTAAACTCCCATTAATGTTTAATTATTGTTACAAAATCAACTATTATTTTTACGGGGTCATTTAACTGTTTAAGGTCACGTTTTCGGGTTTTCTCGAAAAACGTGCTTTAAGACTCCGTTAACGTTTTAGCGCATTATTTGAATCCGTTTTCTTCCGGAATTTTTCCCACATGTTCTTAATGTGTAATTAAGGTATAAAAATATATTTATAACCTTAATAAAGGTTATGTACCTCCTAAAATAATTAAATACGCGTTTTCACGTTTTGTGACTTTTACGCATTTTCTTTTTCTTTTTTGTTTTCATTTCTTCACCAATGATCTTAAGGACTTAATTAGCCTTAGAAAATTATAATTACATAATTAATTAACGCATTAAGGTGTGGGGTATTTCAATATATTTATATTTCGTGAAATGACCTTGGATAATTATTATTTTACCTTGACATCATGCATTATGTTTCAAGTTCACAATATGCCACTTTTTTATTCAAGGGTATTTTTTGATATTTTAGAAAAATAAATTAATATTACAAAAATATAAATAATTATAAAAAAATATTTAAAAAATAATAAAGTATAAAAAACAACTAAATCATATATAAAATTGAAATAGAACCAATAATTCTTAAATATTGAACATACATAAAACTTCAAATAAATTAATTGTTTTATTCACATTTTTTCACCTTACTTGACTATTTACGAGTCTTTTTCTTGTGGGAACCTTGCTTGACCAAATAGCGGTATATTGAGTGCTCTACAAAGATGAAGTGGAATAGATTAGAAAAGTAATTGTGTTGTTGTTGATGGACAAAATTGGACATATCACTTTATGGATGAAACTCTAAATCTTTATATGATATGTAATCCTATTATTTTCACGGTTGATTAAAACAAATTCGTCGAATCTATAATAAATTTCATATATTTATAATACTTTAATCTTCTAAATAAAGGTGTACCATAAAGTGGTACATATATTTGACCATGACCTAATTTATTATGATAAGGAAATATTTGATTTGTGCAGGGGAAACGAACTACAATGGTCGTTGCTCAATGTACATAGTCACTTGAAAATAAAATCTCATTCTCTGGGACTAGGTGGGAGTTCAAATTTCTCTTTCCTTAAATAGAGTAAAGTGATAAAAAAACAACATAAAACAATTACATTGCATTATAATGTCTTAAACAAACACCCCCTAAATATTTTACTAATTATCCTATATCTAACACAACCGGTAGGCAGAAGTTAAATTATCAACTTTGGTAATTCTTTAACGGTACGGATACCTTGGTTGTTGATGCTATTTCGATCGACAAACTCAGTTCAATATTGAAGCCCGATATAAGGTCAATCTGAAGCGACACCCATCAGTCTTGAACTGACAAGCAAGGAAGAAGATAGAATATTCAACAAGATTTTATCTATCTGTTAAAGATAAATAAAATCTTAAACAATAGATTGTCACCCGATTTCTTTATCTACATAAGTGGAAGTAAGTTTAGGGTTTCAGGAGTGCTTTTTCAAGAAGAGAAAAAACACGGGCGAGTGCAACTGTGAGAGCTTGGGGAAATTCACTGTAAGTGCGATTTACATTATAGATCTATATCTCTTGGAAGTTAAGGGAAAAACTTGGCAGAGCATCAGTCTATAGGTGTTGAGGAAGACAGATTCTCTCAACGTGATTTGAGTCGAGCGTACTCGTGATGGAAGGAGAGACAATCTCACAAACACTAGAAAGATTCGACAAGATACTCTGTGAGCTCAAGGCTGTTGGAGAAGTTCTCTCAAACAATATTGTTAATGAGAGATTTCTTGATAGTTTGTGTAAAGAGTGGTTAAACTTCACTACTCTCTTGGAATCTAAAAAGGATTTATCAAAATTATGCTTTGAAGAATTGAGTTCAGAACTCATGGTTTATGAAGGAAAGATGAAGGGAGAAATAGCTACTTCTTCAGCACCAATCAACGATTTATCCCTGAAAGCATGTGACACGACAACAGAGTCAGAGAATGACGACTTTGATATAGATGAGAAAATTACCTCAATGGTAAATCACATCCAGAAGCTATTTAGTAGACAACAAAGATCAAACCAACATTATAAGTCAAAGAAGGGACACATTAATGTTTTAAATGTAACAAGCCTTGTCATGTTGTCAAGGATTGTCCTCTTCACCAGAAGATAAATTCTCAGAAGAAGATTATAAAACACACAAATACAGCTGCTGTTGTAGCTGCATGGGAACAGGATATCTCAGATGCAGACTCAGTACCTGGAGAGTACGCACAAATGTGCTTGACAGCAGTTGCTCACGAAGATGATGACATCAATACTGAGTACAACATAAAGGAGAAGGAAAACTGGAAGGACATTCTTGAGAAAGAAAAAATGCTTACTAAGTTAACCTTTGCACTCTCTGAGATAAAAGTTTTGAAGCATCAGTATGATACTAAGATTAAAGAGCTCATGGATAAGGTGGAAACTCTGAGTTAGTCTTCGACTGAAAACAAAAACTATGTCATAGAGACTTCAGATAAGCCAAGGATTAACTTTGATAGTCCTTTGGAAACTAGAATTCTCACTCTTCCTTGTTGGGCACAATAAGAGATGAATTCCCTTTTGGATAGCAACAAATCATTAAAAAGAGAATGTGAAACTCTCTCAGACATGGTAGCCAAGGCAAATCAAAAGTTAGAACTTCAGACTTTGACTAATCCAACTTGGTATACCGGGAAGGCGAATTTGAAGCAAATGATGCGGAATAATAACTCAAAAAATGTGGCTTGGGATATAAGTCTGAGACTTTCTCTCAGTCTACGACTGAGAAGTTAAAGACTAGAACTACAAGACCTCATCTAAGATTACACTCATGTCGATATTGACATCAGCTAGGACACAAGATCAGATGGTGTCCCAAATTGTTGAGAAAACAATTGCGTGAAGTATCAGCGAGATGGAGCTCATACAAAACCAATAGATCGCATACTAAAAGGTGGATTCCTATCAACCATTCTAAGTGTGAGTTTGCAACTATGTTCAAACAAGTCTGGGCATCAAAGTCTAATGAGCCCTATCAGACTCGCCAAGAAGACATCTCACCTTCTTCAAACTTTTTATCTCTTTCACAGTGATCAGAACATGATGCACTTCCACAAGTACTCTCATCATATTCCTCGCCATTTATTTGTCTGTGGAGAGTGACTTCCTTTTTGATTTGGCAACGGGGGGAAATTGGTCTTGAACGTATACATCGATTCAGGGGGAACAACGAGAATCTGAACGGATGCTTAGAATACAAAAGAAGAAAAGGACCTGGCAAGAACTCAGGGGGAATCTATCTCAACTCAAGAAGGAATTCGTTTCAGTTCAAGACTCAGATATTTATCTCAACTTAAGAAGGAGTTTGTTTCAGTTCAAGACTCGGATATCTATCTCAACTCAAGAAGGAGTGTGTTTCAGTTCAAGACTCAGATAGTTTGCCGCATCAAAAAGGGGGAAACTGTTGATGCTATTTTGATCGGCAAATTCAGTTCAATACTGAAGCCCGATATAAGGTCAACCTGAAGCGACGCTCATCAGTCTTGAACTGACAAGCAAGGAAGAAGATAGAATATTCAACAAGATTTTATCTATCTATTAAAGATAAATAAAATCTCAAATGATAGATTGTCACCTGATTTCTTTATCTATATAAGTGGAAGTAAGTCTAGGATTTTAGTAGTGCTTTTTCAAGAAGAGGAAACACACGGGCGAGTGCAACTGTGAGAGTTTGGAGAAATTCATTGTAAGTGCGATTTACATTATAGATTTACATCTCTTGGAAGTTAAGAGAAAAAATGGGTAGAGCATCAGTCTATAGGTGTTGAGGAAGACAGTTGCTCTCAATGTGATTTGAGTTGAGTGTACTCGTGAGATTGTAGGGGAGAATTTCACTACGTGTATTCCTTGTGTCAAGTGTGATACGTGAGAGTTAATAATAGTTATATATTTCAATTACTATCAATACCGCTTGTCTACCTTTCATCAGTTCTATACTCGCGTGGTAGGATTTTACATTGGTGTTTGCGTCAGGATACAATGTGGCTCCAGGACACATATCAAAATTCTATTGTAGACACAAAAAATAAAGAGTTAATTTTCTCTCTTGCGGGTGTGTATCTTCTACTTCCTCAATGTGTGTGATTGTGGGCATAGGAGGGAGAAGCAATATTTTTTTCAAAATGTTATAACTTACAAAATATAAGTGCAAAATAAAAAAATTATACCATTATTCATCATAATTCGTGCTCTTCAAAACAAGATACATCATGAATATGTTTTGGTAAATTTAAAATTTTATGTTTTTAGAATGAGTATATATTACGTATGTTTAAAGTGAATCTTATTTATTAACAAAATGAATCTTCTTTTTTAATAAAGTGTAGAACTAATGTCAAAATGATTACCCTGCCCCCAAACACCCTAAAACCCCCTAGGTAAGCTAAAAACATTGAAGGCATTTTTATGGTTTGTAGTGCAATGTTTAGGGTCTAACGACCCTACACTCTAAACCACAAACCCTAAAAACCTGTAGAGTCAGTAACGACAATATAAAGTGTAGAACTAATGGCAAAAAGATTACCCCTAAACACCCTAAAAACTACCATAGGAAAGCTAAAAACGTCAAAAACATTTTTAGGGTTTGTGGTGCAGGGTTTAGGGTAGGTGTAGAACTAATACCAAAAAGATTACCCTACCCCTCCCCCAAACACCCTAAAAACCACTCTAAGATCTGATTCACTTTTAACAACCTTTGATTCACTTTTTAACAATCTTTGATTCACTGTTCTTAAACTTAAAATTCACAATGTTCATTGTACATACAAAAAATTTTTTAAAAAAAACTTATCAAAACATATTCATGTTAGGTCTTATTTTGAAGAGCTAGAAATTATGATGAATAACGGTATAAAATTTATGTTATTTGGACTTATATCTAATAAACTTCAATATTTTAAAAACAAAGTAGAAAAAGATAAATAGGTGTGTTCAAAATTGCATTCTTTAATGTACTACCCATAGTTATGTCATTTCATAACAATCAGGGTTATTTTATAACGATTTGAAAATCCAGGTCGCACGATTTCCCCAATATGTATAGACAAAATTTGTTCACATTAAGCATTTATACCTTGCATTCTAATCTAGGATTTGGGACAAGTGGCGACGAACCATACTCCAATTGACTCAGAAGAAATATAATTTGAACATTTATAACAGATATTTGGTATATAAGATTATAATTTTTAAAACAGATACTGTTTGATAGAGAAGTAGCATGGACAAGGTACAAGAATTCAGCCCAGGCCCAAGCTGCCCCATAAGAAAATCATGCCTGACAGGCGAACTCTATAAAAAAGTTACATCCTTATAGGCCCAAGTCGTATGCACAATGATCAGCATATGCATATGACAGCTGGGATTGAGTTTGGTGACGGAACCTATTTTTCCGTCGCGGACGGAAAGATCCTAGACCGCCGGATCATGGTTTGCGAGCAGATGAATAGCAAAAAATGACGTACGTAGTACACACGTAAGGTGTGGATGTAGTATATACTTAATATACAAAAGGAAAAAAAACCCATAAATCGTGTCTTTTTTATGAAAAATTAAAGACTTTGATTTTAATTAGGTTTAGCTAGATAATAGCAACAATGATCTAGCTATTTTTTTCGATCCATATTAGTTGTTCATATTTAGTGGGTCGGCCTAGTGTGAAATAAATAAATCTCATGTTTGACAATAATAAAAAATTATTATTTTCTACTACATTCATGGAGTTATATTTGGACCATTTATATTGCTATAGTTTATTACATATCCGTGGGACTTTGACCGCTGGTTGCATATTTTATAATACAAATGAATATATTAATATTTATATGAAATACATTTTTTAGCACATACATATAGAATAAGTATTTATAATTTCTCAGTAGATTATATAAGTTTGAAGTTAAGGTTTCACGATAATTTATAAATGTTTCTATTTGAGGAGCATATTTGTGTATTTTACATTTTATCGGAAGGGGGAGTAGGGTAATCTTTTTAGCATTAGTTCTACACTTTATACTGTCATTACTGACTCGACAGTTTTTTAGGGCGTGGTTTAAGGTTTAGGGTCTAGCTTTTCTATGGTGGTTTTTAGGGTGTCGGGGGGGGGGGGGGGGTAGGGTAATCTTTTTTGTATTAGTTTTACACTTTATATTGTCGTTACTGATTCGACAGGTTTTTAGGATTTGTGGTTTAGGGTTTAGGGTCGTTAGACCTTAAACCCTGCACTACAAACCATAAAAACACCTTCAATGTTTTTAGCATTCCTAGGGTGGTTTTTAGGGTGTTTAGGGGTAGGGTAATCTTTTTGACATTGGTTCTACACTTTATATCATCGCTAGAGACTCGACGGATTTTTAGGGTTTGTGGTCTAGGTTAGACCCTAAACCCTGCACTACAAACTTCAGAAATGTCTTCGATGTTTTAACATTCCTAGGGTGGTTTTTAGGGTGTTTGGGGGGTAGGGTAATCTTTTTGGCATTAGTTCTACAGTTTATATTGTCGTTACTGACTCGACATGTTTTTAGGGTTTGTGGTTTAGGATTTAGGATCGTTAGACCCTAAACCCTGCACTACAAACCCTAAAAATGTCTTCGACGTTTTTAGCTTTCATTCGTAGGGTGGTTTTTCGGGTGTTTGGGACCCTAACCCCTACACCATAAACCCTGAAATGCCTTCGGCGCTTTTAGCTTATCTAGGGTAGTTTTTAGGGTGTGTGGTGTAGGGTAATCTATTTTGAAGCCGTTCTATAAAATTGTATTGTCGTCACTGACTCGATAGTTTTTCAGGGTTTGTAGTGTAGAGCCCTAAACCCTACACCATAAACCCTGAAAATCCCTTCAATGTTTTTAAGTTTCACAGGGGTGGTTTTAGGGTGTGTGATGTAGGGTAGTTTATTTTGAAGTCGTTCTATACTTTATATTGTCGTAACTGACTCGACAGATTTCCACACCACCATTATAAATAACGTTTCCAACGTTTTACATAAAGGTGTCCATAAATTTAGATAAACGTTTCCACGTGTTTATTTAAACGTTTCCACATTTCTACAATTCCATGATTATCGATAACGTTTCCATGCCACGATTACACATAAACGTTTCCACTGCATGATTATACATAAATATTTTTATGATTATATATGATGTTTCCATGACACAATTATGTATAATGTTTCCACCGTTATACATAAAGGAGTCCACGAGTTCAGATAACGTTTCCACCTTTTTATTTAAACATTTCCACGTTGTTATATATGTGTTTCCACATTTTTATTTAAACGTTTCCCATTTCTACGATTCCATTATTATATATAATGTTTCCATGGAGTGATTACATATAATCATTTCAATAATTATATATAAATGTTTCCATGTCACAATACGTTTCCACGATTTATATATAAACGTTTACACACCATGATTACATATATACGTTTACACAATTATATATTCCATGCCACAATTAAATATAACATGTCTATGACACATTTCCACACCACAATCAAGTATAACGTTTCCACCGTTATGCATAAACGTATCCAAGAGTTTTTATAAACGTTTCCACGTTTTTACATAAACGTTTCCATGTGTTTATATAAACGTTTCCACGTGTTTATATAAACGTTTCCACGTTTATACGATTCTATTATTATACATAAACGTTTCCACGTCATGATTATACATAATATTTCCAACATTATACATAAACTGAATTGTTGGAGTCGACTTTACGTACTTATTAACATTTGATTTTTATATATGCACTACATGATAACTTATAACATGAGGGTTAAAAAATTAACGTGTAATATTTTTTAAAAAATATTATACATCACTTTTTTTTAATTTTGAAAATAATATAAATATTAGCTTGGTATTTTTTTATATTAGAAATTTTCTTAATTTTAATCAGTTGATTGATGTATTTTGAATTGCTATACTCCCATTTTTACATATATGTAACACCCCTACCGCTAATACCGTCATTACCGTACAAATACTTACCTTCGCAGCGGATATTACTTACTCAACGGCGGGTGTACAATGCCGTTAGTCACCCACGTGACTAACAAGGCGGGTTACAATACTACATACTATCGGTCTGATGAATATGAACATACCGAGTACTCTACACAATACAATACTTCCCATTTCATACTCATCCATAACCCAATTACAACTCCAATACATTACCATACCGAGTATTCTACAATCCTTAAATTACCGATACAGTTTAAACTTCCAAATTTGCATTACAATACGAGTACCAATCCCTTCTATACAACTACTCATGCTTACGCAGCAGTCCCCGTCCTACTCTCTCGAACGGTGATCAGCTTCGGGTACCTGCACACTAAAAATGGTCCCCCGAGGGGGTCAGCTTACGCTGAATATGACTTCCGCATATACCGCGTGCTAACCGCGGTACATCGACTACTTTGGGTCGAATATATATGGAGTTCATTTACATGCTTACATACATACTCATGCTACAACAATACAACAACCATACATACATGCACGTACAAATTCAATACTTACTAAGGAAGGCAGATCGATGGTCAACCATTCGTATTTGTTATTCATTCATTACTCTTCGTACTATATTCGGTATTCACTACTCCACTCATACCTACTCCTTACTCCTACATACTTAACACTCCATGTTCGATGCTTTACTCGTACACGTTTCTTACTCCATACTCGTTACTACACTTATGCATACTCATTACTCAATACTCCTTACTTACTCATACTTACTCATTACTCGGTACTCTTTACATGCTCATACTTGCTTCTTACTCGATACTCATTACCTTACTCATACATACGCAATACTCATTACTTTGGCCTCTGGGCGGAGTCATACTCAAGACTCGCCACCGGACCTACAATACGAGGGCTATACGCTTAGCTCCTCTAATACTCAAATGTCCGTACTACCGGGCTACACGAATTCCCAACACTCTTCTCTCAGAGCACAATACAACCTCATGGGTTAGCCTAGAAGTATCTCTCTCGATAACCTCTGTTAGCTTAGGGAATTACCACCGTCTAGTATCCTCAGATTTAAGGGTTTCCCCAACATATCGAATACTCTCTCGTTCGGGGCATACTTACATCAGTCGGGTCCTCTCATAATGGGTCGACTAGTTACTAAGGGGTTTGGAGATCCCTCATCATTCCTTACTACTCTCATGGTTCATGTTTTGCACCAAGGTTAATTCCTCTAATAGAGGTTACTTATATACTTCCACTACTGTTCATTTGTGGATTATTCATTTCGTTTCTCCTACCGTTATCGGGAGGTTATTACTCCCGTGCACTCTCTCACATTCTAGTGAGTTCATTGGTTTACGTTACCATTTATTGGTTTGTCAGTTTAGTGCGTTGCTACGGTTCCATTAATTCACACATGACTCTCGCTACGAGTCAACACACAACAAGACTCATCTATGAGTCGGTCCACGCACTAAGTAAAGCCACACAATCATTTCAAGAAGGTTAGCTCAATCAACATACAGCAAGACATATAATGAAGGGCAATAAACCGTTTTCATGCTTTAGTCTTGATTAGCCGACATACAGCACACAAATCAACGTAACTCGGTTAGCATACGGGGCATGAGGAAATCATACCTTTCACCGGAGTTAGCTTTACCATGTGTTCCCTCGTTCCTTGGTTCACACTTGTTCCACTGATAATGTTCCAATCATTATTATTAATACTATACTCTTACGGTACACAAATAACTACTATTCCCGTACTTACCCCGTTATCCCGGTTTTTTTAATGTTCTCATACTCTCAACCTACTTAATTACTTTTCATACTTGTTTTCCTACTCCCATGCTTACTTCCTTACCATTGTTGTCACATTAATGGTATATTGCTAAGGTCCTTTATTTATGTACTTACCTACATACATACATACATATGATTACTATGGTACTACTGTTTTTTTTTTTTGTAAGTTAGGGCCGTCCGACCCACCGTCCGACCCAAGCCCTGGGTCGGACCGTTCCAGTAGATTCTCCTCTCAGAAATTCTCCCTGTCCGACCCAGCACTATTCCATCCGACCCATACTCTCTGGGTCGGACCATTCCAGAAGGTTTTGGTCCTGTCGTCCAAGCTCCGTCCGACCCACGTCCGACCCAACGTCTGGGTCGGACGAAGTCAGAAACTTCGACGACGGAAAATTTTAGCCTGTCCGACCCACGTCCGATCCACGGCTCTGGGTCGGACCATTCCAGAAAGTTTACATCACGTTGTTTAAGCCCTGTCCGATCCACGTCCGATCCAGACTCTGGGTCGGACGGTTCCAGAACCTTGTTACAGATTTTGTTTTTCCTTCCCAATTTCACCCATTCTTTCCCCAATCTTCCTACATACATCCTAACATGTTTTAGTACCATTTAAACATTCTAAATCACCTTAATTCGTCCACCAAATCCATTACTAAATCCATCGAACAACTTACACAATCTCCCTCACTTCCTTTCAACACTTACAACAGTTTTTCATTCTCTAATGCTACAGATTTTTCTACAACTCCTACCATTCAGTATTTCCTCTACCAATGTCACTCCTAGCATCCCAAATACATTTCCAAGCCATAACATTACCTACACCCTAGTCCAACTCTCCACTTACCAAATCTTGCACATTAAATTCTCTTAACTCCTCCAATGTGTTCTTATACACTTTGCTACAGATTTTACACTTCCTATTCCTCATACTACAATTGCCATTCCAATGGTCATTAAACATCTCTACTATCCCCCAATACATACCTTGGTTCTCCCATTCACCAAGTCACTCCTTAATGCACAATTCTTACCAAAATTTGCCATAACTCATCTACTTTCCTTACTTATCCACACACATCCCTTCTCATCAAGTTCATCCCTATTCTAGCCAAACCACAAGGGTTCTACCAGCACACATATTGAGCAATCCTAATACATCAATATTTCCTCAATCCACCATACAAATACTCATATACATTTATTTGGCTCTAAGGCCTACAATCCACATGCTTGCTCTTAAATACTCAAACTTCACAATTCTCAATACTAGTACAAGGTTTTGGGTTCTTTTAAATATTTTACCCATTCCCATTACTCTAATGCAATATAATTTACATTAGGAAGGAGCTCTTACCTTGAGCTTATACTTCATTCTTTCTTTTCCATTTCTTCTTCCCTCTTTCTTGCACAAATCGATCACATGGGGAATGGAGTTGCCAAACTCCATTCCCATCACCCAAAGCACATTAAACAAGCATAATTAATACACTAGCCCTTAGATTTATGCTAGTTCATTGAAGTGTTCAAAATACAATTTTCTAGGGTTTACCTTTGGAGTGCTTTAGGAGGGGTTTTAGCCCTTGGTTCAAGAAGGTGCTCTCACCACCATTGGAGGGTTGAAGCAAAGCTCCAAAACAAGAGGAAAACAAGGTAAGAGAGAGAGAGGCAAAATCGGCCCTACAAAGAGATGGAGGAATATGAGGTCTTTCATGGAGATTTTTACCTTGTTGGAAAGAGGAGACTCCAAGCTTCACAATGGTGTGCTTTTCTCTTCAAATGGAGAAAACCCATGAAGGTGAAACTCATCCTTTTCGAATTTTGGAAAGATAGAAATGTAGAGGAGGATGAGGGGATTACAAATATGTAATTTATTTTACATTTTGGGCTCACATGGAGCTAGAGTTTGTGGAAGAAGGTGAGGAAGCCATGGGAGCTTCCTTTGGGGTTGTGAAATCGCCCAACCAGAAGAGAGAGAGGGAGCAGATCGGTGGGGAAGAGAAGGAAGGGAGAGAGAGAAGAGAGAAATGAGGGGAGAGAGAAAAAGAAGGTACCTTTTCTACTTTTTCATTTGCTTTTTGGTCCCCTTTACTTATTAGCTAGTTACATGTGTGTGAGAGGGTTGTTTACCCAATAAAAACCGGCCCCCACTATACTGTTAAGCTGGAGCAGTTTCTCGTCTTTTATAGAAGACGCTCGTTATTTACCCGGTTTTAGTGCTATTCGTTAACCGGGCCCGTTTTCCGGACTTTTCTCGTTTAATTATTTTTATTAGTTATTAAGCTTCCATAAATGCTTAATAATTATTATTTTTGGTTTATAATTTTTTTACGGGTCTGTTTGACCACTTACAGTCACGCTTTCGGGTTTCCTCGAAAAACGTGCGCTAAAGCTCTTTTAGCGTTTTAATACATTTCTTGGATCCGTTTCCTTCGGGAATCGTTCCCGTATACTAATTAGGCATGAATAAGCCTTAAGAATCCTTACGATACTATAACCGAGGTCTCGTACCTCCTATGGTTATTTAACGCCCATTTTAGCGTTTTCCGCTTTCTAAGCGTTTTTCTCATTCCTTTGGATTTATTTTCTTTACCAAAATTACTTAGGCACTATTAGGCCCTTAAATACCATATTAGAATAATATAATCACCATATTTAAGTTCGGGGTATTTCAATATATGCATCAACAATAAATATTATAAGATTCTAAAACTATAATACAATAATGATGTGATGTCATTTAGTTTTTTCTTTAAAAAAGTAAATATTGAACTTGGTGTTTTTGCATTAATTCAACTTTTTAAAAATCGAGATATATGTTCATCACAAATATTATTAAATTAAATAAATAATATTTAATAATCATATAATGACATGAATATAGTCAAGTAATTTTTTTATATATAATTAGTGAATTATTTTATTAATAACTATAAAGGACAAAACAATTACACTCTAACATTTTTAAAATAAAAAACAAAAATAAATTTGTATAAAAGGTAGACATTCAATAACAAACAAAAATAGTGATAATAGTACGTGGAAAATACACGCCTGATTAAGATTGACCATTTCCCACTGCATAAAAAAAAAAGAGAAAAAGAAATTCCGTCAGCGACGGAAAAAATCAATCCGTCACGTAATCCTCTCCCACGGGACACAGTGAAGAATTTGTATTCCAAATAAATCTTGTATCTACCAGTAAGTTCTCATTGCTTATAGTCAGATTAATGTACTGCACTACACAAACAAGATGTAAGATGTTTATCTGTGCTCTACCGAGATTGCCTAGAAATAGGCCTCGACTTTTTCAAAACAAAAAGATTGGAAGACAAAGGAAGAATGCCATAGAACCAAAAGACAACATCCTCTCGTACAACATGTCAGTATCTCCATCAATTCCATCTGTTAGCCCCTGATCACACTACCAAAACCAGCCTCTCCAAATAAGCACTAAAAAGCTGAGCACCAAACATCCCATGCCTCTGCTGAATTGGATCATAAGCTGGTAACTTTATCGTTGATGTAGAAGGGAATCCATCAGCTCAGCTGAAAGATGACAATCTCTGTTTACCGTGCTTCTGCCTGCATGTTTGCACGAACATACAAGAAGTCAGAATTCCACTCCAGGTAAAATTCACATTTTTAACTGCTTATGGCTATGAAGCAATGAGATTCAACTAAAAGTATATGCACTGTGAAGACAAGTGATCATCATTATACCAAAAGGAATCCTTCTTCTCTTGCGCTAGCAATTCCTCAAATGATATATCAGAGAAATCGGTTTCACTTTCAGCTTTCTCCACCGATTCACTGGATTTGGCCGCTTCCATTTCCCTTGATGCATTTGTTTCTAGCATCTACAGCAAAATCACAAAACATGAATCAGGTTCAGGCTCTTTCCCAGTCACAAAACTGAACTCGAACAAGATAAATGAATGGCCTTCTAAAGGAAATATACAATCAAATCAAGGCTTTATTCGTCAAGATAAGTAGATATACCAGTATAAAACAGCTTCTAGATAATACACTGTCATTTCTCAGAATTTGAATCAAGAACCTCAAAGACAGCAACTTACACAGAAGCCGAGAGCAATACTATTTGTGTCCTTCCAATCAAGGATGGGCTATAACTGAATAGAATAATACCCAGGATATAATATTTTGTGGCCCAAAATACAATTTCAGAATCATCTATAACATGATGACAAACATCACCACTACAAGTCTCCAGAGTTGGCACAAGTGAGGTGCAATCTTAAATAAAATGAAGCACGATGAACTATTCTTACCTTTTTGTATGCGGGAGAGAGCTTCAGCTGATGCTGAAGCCAGTTAAAAACAAAAGCATCCTCCTCCAATCTCTTTTGCTCTGCTTCAAGTTTGTATAACTACACAGTTACATTAATTGATCAGGATTTCAAACTTACCAGCACCATGAGAAAATCATAAATTTCATTATAGGTATATACATGAGAAACGAATAAGAACCATGAGCCGAACCTGTTGCCGAAGACGATCAAATGATGATCTATCTGCCCTAAGTAACAATGCTTTGGTTATCGTAAACCTTCGTCGTATGACCTCTGACCTGCAAAATTACTGGTTAATAGGGTCAGGATCAAGTTGAAAGTCAAAGGCTAAGATCGTATGTTGTAGAAACAACTTTTTTTTTATTCAAATTTGCAGGTAATCCAAGCACTCTGAAGGTGGAAGACAAAAGAGACTTTCACTCATCAAATAACTCGAAAGAAAAAAATATTTAGTCTGGAATGCTAGGGTCTAATAAGATAGGATAATCAAAACCTTTTTGCAAGACAGTTCGAACTGGAAGAAATCTCATGGATGTAGAATTTAGAACAAGATAAAGACTATAAACATGCCACACTTTTTCCATTTATAGGAAAGGATTTATACACATACTTTTGCTGAAGTTCGTTTCGAGAATTTACAAGTGAATCAACAAATTGGGCAACCTGCATCAAACGAATAAACAGAAATGGCTTAGCAATGTATAACAAGCATAGCTTGAGTTCTACATATTTAGTAATGCTTGACGCTAGAAAAAGTTAATTCAAATGGAAGCACCACATAGTCTACATTCTCCTACGTCATTTGAACCTAACTACAAGCTTACTGTATAAGAAGCAGAAACCTAGCTTTAGGTTGTGTTCACATGTTCAAAAAAAAAAATCACTTATCAAAACTGCACTTTGCAGAAATAAAATATGGAAAATTTCAGCTTCTGGTCTTCTGATGATTGCAGAATTCCTCTGAATTGGAATTTTCAATCACAGTAATTACTCTCTTTAGCAACTACTCAGTCAATCTATAAGTCATCCAATCTAGACAAGCATGATTTCAGACAAGAAAGTATCATGTTAAGGATCTGTCTCTAGTGTGACCCAACACAAAATAACAAATATCTTAGTAACTAAAAAGGATAGTATGCCCCAACTTTAAATGGAGTAGATCCTTGTATCAAGCTTCTCTAATTTGACAATATTATAGAGGTTAGCAGGCTATCTCTCGGATTGGACAATAACATACCAGGAGATTAAGTGATTTAAGAGAAATTGTTCAAATTCAATTGATATATACGTCAAAGTTTATTAGCTCTTGAAAAACCATGAGCAATATCTGGTTAGCACTCATGATATTTCAAGATATAGAAGAAATTCATGTAATGAAAATGAACATTCTACCAAATTATACTGGAACAGATGTCCCAGACAAAATAAAAATAAGCATATCACTAGTTCTATTCATCTCTGAAACTACAATTCCAATCGCATTGTATGTACAAAATAATCAGCAGCAACAGTGCTTCATCCTCCAAGCTACATGTTATGTCGATGAAAAACTAGATATCTACCAGAGACACGGAGCATATTAATCTTTACCGCAGCAGAAGCCAGAGCACTCATGAAAGCTTTAATAATGAGCATTATTTCCATAACTAGGAAATGGCGCTGTTCTGAACCAATGGCACTTTTAAGCACAAAAGTATTAATTCTTTCAGTACCCACATGCTCTTCATAAATGTCAACCAGTTAAGGTATGGTATAGTAATAGATTCAGAGGCATCTCAATTAAATGTACTTTTGAAACATAGCAACAAGCTGTATACTGTAGACAAAAGAGCCGGAAAAACGCGCTCCGGCCTCCCCTCACCCCTACAAATAATAAGCTAAAAGCATTTAAGAGCGACTAGCGGGATGGGGAGTAATGAAGAACGTCTTCTGTAAAGAGTGGGGACGATGATGTACAGGTTCCCGTTGCTCTTTCAGGAACATACGAACAAGTTTTTTGAAATTTCAAATATAACCACCAAAAGAACCAAGATTCTGGCTACATTAGTACGTCATTGATCTCGATAACGATTACCAAACTATGCTTCGAATTTACAGAGAAAAATGATTTACCTGGGCCAATGTCAACCCCTTCGAATCGTGAGACTTTAAAAGTTGATCATAGTGTTGCTTAATCTTCCTCTGAGTCGCGCTCGATGACGTAGTAAACGGGTAAAGGCAAACTAAATCCTCCTTACTCGTCAATGTCGATCCGTCATTCTTCTTGTGCTGCTCCCCTCCCATTTCTCCCCCACTAGCATTAGTTTTCAAATCCACCGGATTCGATAAGCTCTGCTTGTTCTTCTTGTTTTTCCCCTTCTTCTTCTTTCGCTTCTTCCCCTCCGGTTCCTCCCCACTCATCTCACCATCAGCAGGACGCGACTCGTTCAACCCCGTGCTATTAACGCCACCAGGATAACCAACGGAGGGCAAGAGGGAAGACAAATTGGTAGAATTCGAAGTCAAGAGTTCGATAAGGAAAGATTGGGAGAGATGGGCCGGGTTCTTTTGACAGGAAGTTTGATCGAGATTCTGAGAAATCCTCGACAAGTAGAGTTTCAATGCCGATAGAGAGGAAACATCGGGTCCAATAGTATCAGCGACAGCGAGCACTGGTTCCTTATCCGGTGCCGGGTCGGCTAATATCCTCCTCCGCGTCCTTCTCCAAGCGAACAAGGAAAAGAGTAGCAGCAGCGAGAGCATAGAGAAGCCAAAGAAGAGTTGTAAAGGGAACGAATCGGTTAGAGATATTGACGGGGATGACGCCACCATTGATTTTGGATGCGGGGAGAGAGAGCAGTACATAACTGAATTCGCGGAGAAGCACCTAGCTGTGGACGGCGGACCCATTTTGCAGAGAAAGAGACAGAAGGTGGAGATGATTACTAGTGGGTTTGGCACATATACGCACTCCTATGTCTATGAGAATACAGTTCAATTTTGATTTGCGGAGCGAGTGAAGCAAGTGATCTGCTTTTTGCCACCTTTCTCCTTGCTTTGAAGCTTCTATGCTCCCTCTTCGCTACGTCTCCTGCGGTTCTTTATCATCGGTGCAAATTATCTTCCTGCTAAAATGACAGGGACTCTCACACAGTAGTACCACTGGCGAATCGGAGCCGTCAATATTTATTATTTTGTGGATCGGACGGTCGACCATTGGCCAATAAAAGAAAGTAATTTCCCTTTCGCGAGCGAGAGAAGTCAGCCCCATTTTGACTAAAAGGAATATTGAGTAACTCGATACGTGTCCAAATAGCACATTAGCATTCGTTTGTTTGTTTTTTTTGGAAATTTCACAAATGTGCAAGGCGAATTTTAAATACTGATTTACAACTTATTACACAAAGTTTCATTTTCATTAAGATCTGTTCAAAATCTTAAATCTTATATAATTTTTTTCATATTTTCATTTTTATCTTTCGTGCCATATCTGTATCTTCAAGATTATTAGATTTTTAAAAAATTATAAACAAAAGACAAATAGATAAAACAATTAAAATCATAAAATTAAATATAATAATTAAATAAAAATTGAAAATAGTTTTACAAATTATAAAAAAATTAATAAATTATTATAAAATATCAATATCACAAGAAAAATCATCATAATTTATATTTTATCTTATAATTTTAATAATTTTTATATTATTCATATTATTTACATATTGTTTATTATTTATAAAATGATTTTAGTGTTATTATATTTAATGTAATTGTTTAAAATTCTTATTTTATTTTTTTGTAACAGTTTTTAAATTGTATGAATTTAAACAATGTGAATTTTAAAAAATTATAATTATATTATTATTTAGTCATTTGCCATATTTAGTTTTATATTTTTATAATGTTAATTAGCTTTGTGTTTTTATAATGTTTAATCATTGTTAAATTGTTTTTAAAATTTATATAATCTTTAATTTTTATTGTGCATTTGTTTAAGTTTTATACCTTTTAAAAAAATTGTCCATACAATATATACTAGTAGAATTTAAATGAGAGGATATTTCGTCATTTTTGATGTATTTTGTGGTAAGCTGCAACTCAAATTTCTCTTTTCTTTTAACGAACTTTAAGAAAAATTGTTAAATGAGGTAGATATAGCTCACTTACACCCGAAAAGTTCTAATAAAAGCTAAACACAAGACGAAAGTAAATGGGAAAATATAGTTTTATTTTTGCAAAATATAATATTTAGCTCGAAATAAATACCGAATAGATGGTGTTCTTTTACTCCTTATGCTGACTGTGAACACCAGGTTAATACACATATAATCAACATTAACGAACCAAAAACACATCAGAATCTTATAATGCATATCGACACATGTCCTTGTTCGTATTAACATATCTGTGACATATTTATAATATACTCCCATCCTTATACTCCCTCCGAATCGAGGGTTTGATAGGTTTTTTCATTTCAATATTAGTCATATAAGATAAATTAATTTTATAAAACTAAATTTTATAATATATAATTTATCATGTAAGAAATTATATATAAAACTTAAAATTTTAAATTTATTTTAGTTTGTATTTTAAATATTGAAGTCAAAAAATATATTCAAATAGTATACATGACTGTGAATTCAGGATTACGGGAGTATAAATATTCCAAATTAAACAGATCTAAGTGAATATCTTATCAATGGAAGTGGGGGCCCTTGCGATACTGTTCAGTTTTAAGATGAGGTGAGGTTTGGCTTCTGTCGACTGATTTAGAGTTTGATCGAAATGCCACTCATATTCTCTTGGGTATCGTAACCCTTTTGGGTGTTAGTATTAATATTTGTATGAAGAAAATTGAAGTGAGATTTTACAACCATCTCCGACATCATGATCGGTGGTAATTGAGTTTTGATACTCCCTCCGTCCTGAATTGACCGTCCTGTTTGCTTTATGACACGTTTTTCCACTTCAATATTAAGATAAAATAATTTTATAAAACTAAATTTTGTAACATATAGTTCAGGGGCGTATCCAAGGGGGTACACGTGGGGTCACGTGACCCCACATTTTTCAAAGAATTTAGAGATTCCTATATGTATAATAATTAGAGTTTATATGTATATAGTATAGTGACCCCATGTGTCATAGAGTTGTTGGTGGTGTAGTGGTAAGGGGTAGAAGCATTGAGTAAATTATCATGGGTTCAAATCCAACTATGAGCAAATATGTCAAATTTTTTTCCCTTCAAACAAATGTGACCCCACATAATTTATATTCTGGCTCCGCCCCTGATATAGTTTATCATGTAAGGAATCATATGCAAAACTTAAATTTTTAAAATTAATTTATCTTATATGTTAAAAATTGAAGTCAAACGATATGTCCAAATAGTAAACAGGACGGTCAATTCAGGACGGAGGGAGTACTTTATAAATAGTATTTATTTCTGGACAAAATAGTTAGTTTGCAGTTATCGTGAAAATAATGGAGTTTGTAGTGAGTTGAAAGCATCATTAGTCATTAGTAATTAACTAATTATGACCTTGTTTGTTTTGTGCATCTCTTTTTAGGTAACACTTACTATACGTTAGGAGGAAAAAAATTTTGTTTCGAAAGCAACGTTAGGAGGAAATTAGGAAGGTGTAAACTGTTGGATTCAACCCTAAAAAATAGCAACTAATTAAGTACTCCTATGGTTGTGACTTGTGAGATGAGCGTTTCACCATTTGTCCATAAGCTATTTGGGTCCGTTTTGTGCATCTATTTCTAGGCTCCTAGCGTTTCACCATTTCAACGTTACTACGTTAGGAGCCTAGAGTTCATTATTAACTGACTCTGTATCATCAGATCAATACCAAATCTGTCGTATAAGATGAAGGGCTTCAACTCGTGATGTGCAATAATGAAAGGTCAGATCGATGTGAATGTCACTCGGCTCACACGGTCTTGCCATTAATTATTTGTTGCAGCAAATTCAGTGCAACTCGTGTTTGCCGAAGACTTTGTTTGGATCAGATTTCTAATTTTAATTGCTTCTTGGAAAACAGCAAAAGATGTAGTACTACAAATTGCCTGTTTATCAGTAGTACTTAGATATGGAAAGAGTATGTTTCCTTTAGTAGTATTAAATTTGTTAGGTAGTAACTCTCTTGTTATGGACATAAAAATTAAGGAGAAAGAAGTATTAATTTGTTTGTGAGCAAAAATAGTATGGAGAAAAATAAAAGATAAAAAAATCAAAATATGAATATTTATTCACGTATTTGTAGTTGTTTATTTCGACTATTTTGTGTATGCGAGGGCGACTTTATGCATTGAAGATTGTGCTAAACATAAGGTATAGCTTATATTGGAGGAACAGGAAGAGTTTTTTTTCTTTTTGTTGCAAATAGTAGGTAGTAGGTATTACAATTGTAGCATAAATTCTTGTTGTCTTTTTTTATTCTATCAATTAAATCTTCCTCCAAATGATCATTCACGTTAAGTCTTTCTTTGAAATATTGTAAAGGAGATTTGATTTCAATGGTTTCACTTCTACAAAATCATTAGTGACAAGAAAAGATCAACTAAAACCGAGAATGAATATATTGGTTACATCTGCATATAACCATAAATAGCTATATGTAGTAGAAAACTATACATGATTTATATAACAAATATTATAAATTAAAGTAGTACTTTCAGTAGAATTATTTATTGTAGTGGTCGTTCTTATTCATTGATCATGTTTTCAAAAATTGTTCCATATACTATAAATGTAATCGTTTTACATATATAATTCTTTTTAATAAAACCGGATCACATCCTTACAAACAATTATACATGGAAACCATATTACAAGAGGATGGGGGAGGGGTCGATTCAAAATCAAGCCCGCAGGCTCGAGTCACCAGGGGAATGGATCGTCTTCCCCAAACTTTCCAACCAAGTACACATCGAGTTTGATGGTAAGAAGTTGATAATCTTCAATAAACTATTCTCTTTTTCAATTGTCAATTTCAATTAAAAAAAAAGCTTCAATGTACTAGTATTGGTGACTGATGAAAGGTGAAGATCATTGCTATATACTTATTCTAGTTACTATGTTGAAAGAAAAAACCTGTTATTAAGGGATTTTTTTTGTCATCACAGTTCTCATTTTGTGATCACATAAATTAGAAAATTTTAGCCTTCTTATATAAACTTTGTAGGAAGATATTGCTAGTAGATTTTGTTTCTAGTTTTTCACACAAAAAAGCTAACATGTTTCAAAGGCAAATAAGAAATATCTAATAAATCACCTAAAATGTTTCAAGTAGACATGCATATAACCTATGAGTACAACAAAACACCTTCATTGTAAATAGCAAATTAGCTACGAAATCAAACACAAATGTAATAAGATCCATAATTCTTACCAGAAAGGCGGTGAGAAGGCTCTAGGTCATATATATTTAGAACTGGAAATAGAAAGAGAATGACATTGTTTAGTAAAAAACTCAATGTCTTACAAAATGGCAAATGTAATACTAATATCTTAGAGACTTGAATCAACATATGCAGGCTAGAAGGCCAATAGGCCCCATTAGAATTTAGAAAGAACAAATCATAGAGCCGGAAGAGAAGAGAAAAGATCAGAAAATAAAGAAGAAAAGTAAATCTACACGTAAAATATTAAGCACATTAAGAAATACCAAGGAGAAACCAAGCTCTAGCAAAGCCTGCACCGAAAACGCTTCACAACGAAGAGACTGAACTCTCCCTCCCTTAAAGAGATGAAAAAAAAGAAGACAACGTGCGAGCACACGCCATCGGTGAGTTGCATCACTGCCGGATTCAAGCATCTCGTAGTTTTAGGTACTGCCATCAACAGTTCCAACATGGACAAGGACAAAGAACATGGATAGAACGAGAGTCGAACTCGCCCACTCTGACTGTTAGTTAGGAAAGACAGAAAGAAACCTATCTTCCTTGACCTAAAATCCATTTTTACACCAATTACGTGTCAACCGGCCACCCTTCGACACACGATGCTGCCTTCCATTCAGGGTTCGTTCTTTTGGGATGTTATTTGATCAGGCAGGAATGGGCATGTAACACCCCTAATCCTAAACCTGTAATAACGTCGCAAGTCGTAGCATAATAAATAATAATTTGCAGCGGAAAATAAAACTATCTATCCTTGGTGTTACACGCCGTTACTCACCCTAGTGAGTAACAAGGCATCCTTACTCCTTCCAACACTTCAACTCCTCACGCTGTGATGAACAGATACTGAGCATACTAATTATTACAAACCAATCCAAACTAAATGAGCAACTAGCTGAATACAACAATCTCCTTAATACAAAACATAATACAACTTGAAGAGTTCTTTATTAAAACCCATCAGCTACCCTGTGCCCCGCACTCCTGCTTGAGTCTTCTTCAGTAACCTGAAATGTTTTGCCCATTGAAGGGCTCAGCAATCTAAATGCTGGTATGCTAAATGTAGTCCTAAGTCATCTAGATTCCTTAAGTCGTTTTACCCATCTTGATATTAGATTCTTTACATGAAATACCGGTTTACAATAATAACAGTAATAACTGTAAATGCTAAACAAACACATAACAGTTCACCTGCAAATCACATCACATAATAGTAATAAACAACAACCAGATACTCAATCACCAATAATCCATAACAATAACCAAACAAGATACGCGTAGTAATTAACTGTGCTTGTTAGTTGGCCACCTGGCCCTTATCCTTTAAACCAATCACTTAACCTTTTCCAATTAACTTCCACCTCAGGCGTCATGTTAAGACAACCCTTAATAACTTATCAATGGACAGTATGTCCCCTGGGTTCCAAAGGAACCGTTACCAGCTGACCTTATGGCCCTGGATAATATATTGACCGATCCGGTCGAACCTGTGCACCAACGGTAGTGCCCTCCGCCATCGTCGAATGTGGACAATGGATTCCCTTGAGTGACTCCCCATTGAAGTCTCTCGTAGTGATCACGATGCATAACCAGAAAGTCGAAACAGTCTGGATTCCTCTCTTTATAAATTAGCCCTTTAGTCAGTGATACAATATCCAATCCTTGAGTTAAGACTATAACAGTTGACCGTCAGTTAGATTTAATAATACCTAAAGGTCAGTTAGTCTTGTTCCAGTTTAGATGTATAAACTTCCAGTCATAAGACGTTCGCGTAAAAATAAAACGCAGTTATGTTGAGCAATACAGTATACAATATCAAATACATAAATCACAGATATCGCTCTTAACAATTAAACACACAACGTCTGGACCTCAGGAAAATCCTTAGGACATTCAGACCACACAATTAACATAACGTTCACCAGGATAACAACTAGCTTGACAATTCACGCTTTAACAGTCCTTCCCCGTACGCTGTTATATTTACAAGCAATACCGGGTAATATTAATATAACCACTCACTAAATATTACAGTACTGTCACTGTAGAGTTTATACTCGTTGTATACTAACTTTGTACGTTCTTTTATTTCCCCGTGTTATTTAACAGTGGTTCTAGGTAGTCCATCAGTTCATTATTTTATGTAGTATTCACATGTGATAATGAATTTCCATTGTACTGTATATCTTTATTTCATAAATCATATATCCATAATTATTTCACTTAGTCCATATATCAATATCCTTTGGTTATTTTTATTATAACCACAATTATTTTATAAACTTTATATTATACTCCATAATGTATCATAATACATAGTCTTAATTCCTTTCTTTATTAAATTACAAAACCAACCTTATTAATTTCTGTAATTATAATTTGGACACAATAACTTTTATAAATTACCAAATAACCTTATAAATTCGGTAATTACATAATATACACATTAACTTTTGTAAATTATTAATTAACCACATTACCTTTTTAATTTACCAAATATCCATATTAACTTTCGGAAATTACAAAGTGAATATTCTAATTTTTATAAATTACCAAATGACCGCATATACTTTCGGTCTTAATATATATCTTTTCTTTATTTACAATTTAACCCCAAAACTTTATATAAGCTACATATTAACTTATAAACTATAGTTTTAATATTCAATTTTCTTAAATAACCGAAATGGCCCATATACTTTTATAAATTACATTTCCACCCCTTGTCCAATTCGGTTTTACATATAAATTTCTATAAATTACATATTCACCCCATAACTTTTATAAACTTAATATTTTATGCCATAAATCATTTTAATCCAAAGTTTTTGGTCAACACTTTGACCAAGACGAATTCAAAATACTAAGATACCCAGAAAAGCAGATGAAGGCGGGGGGAGCCCAAACGGGCCGAAAGGTACAAAAGAGCCCAAAACGGGAGAAAGTGGAGGGGAACACTAAACACGGAGGAAATGACCAAAAAGTTAAATTAATTCCTACCTTTATATAACATAAATATACCATACAAACCCTTTAGTCCTCGACAATCATTATTAGTACACCAAACTTTTCAAAATTTATATTTTAGCCACATAACTTATTAAACTAGCCATTTAAATACTTGTAGCTATTTTTAATACTCCCAAAATTTATAATATAAGTTAATATACTTATATATTTCGAAAATCACCAAATGAAACATTTAACTCTCGGCTTTAATAAACATTTACTATATAGTTTTAAAACTTGATTTATATCTTATAATAAATACATATAAATGTATATAAGCCATATAACACTTCTAAAAATTATGCTAATGACTTAGAATGATTATTAACTAAAAATAGAACATTTAACTCTTAGACAATTCGGTTTAATAATATGTGTATCATATTTAATTTTTGTGACACAATTTTATACCTTAAGGTAATAATCTTACCTTATATGTTATAAATTATTTTCTTGATATAATAACCTAATATTTTCGGCCATAATTTATTTAGTGGTTATACATAATTTTTATACCAATGTTTGAAGCTTAAATTAAGCTTAAACTTAATAAACCTTAATTATAGAAACTTACTCCTTAAATCAAGACAATTCTTGTACTTGATTTCTCCTTGAATTCCAAGCTCTCCAAATGCTATTTTGATGAAGAGAATTCGGCCTCCATGTACATATTTAGGAGATCCATTTGTTAGACTTCTAACAAGGATTTATAAATAAGATTTGGAGTAGTTTTACAAGAGTTTACCTTAGGTATTTAACAAGGTATTTTTGGTACACCTTGGGATGATTGTAGATCTAAGTTTCCTTCATGAAATAATGAAGAGAATATAGATTTAGAAGCCTTAAATTTTCGGAAATGATTTAAGTGTTTTGTTAGGATTTTCAACATGAAAATATACCTTAACTTGGTCTTGTTGTTCCTTGTGTTGTTGTTGAATCTAGGAACCTCCTTGGAATACTTATGCTTGGCGAATTCTTGTAGGTTTGCTAGGATGATTCTTGCTTCAAGACTTAGGAGATTTAACTAGGAAATTACATAGAAATAGTGTTAGGACTTAATACACCATTAATGGAGCTTTGAAGCTCTAAGGAATTAACTTAGCAAAGGAAGAAGAAATGAGAGAGTAGAAAGACTTACCAAATCGGTGGGTGAGCAAGGAAGAGTATAATGCTCACGTAAGACCTTAAGGAAGGAATGAAAGGAATTAAAATCTGATTTGGTATTTGTTAATTTGATCAAATTGATTAGGCATGCTAGGTAGGCTCCTTTCATTAGCTAATTGTTTGGTCCATGGCTCCATAAAATGCTCATTATTGAGCTTGTTTTCGGCCACATGTGGAGGGAATTAAGAGTTGATTATTAAGTCTAGCATATAGGAAGTTAGGCAAGACAATTGTTTAGCATTTTATGAGTTGATTAATGATGCTAACCTTGTTTTATTCTTTCAGGATCTTACGGTAGTGGAGCATGTAAGCAGCTCTAAATCCTTGTAGTCTTGCGGCCATTAGTGGTATAGGTAGGTAGTTGATTTTTGTATATGCTAGACAAGAGAACATGCTAAGTAAGTGGTGTCTTCTTTTGACTAGGTAGACAGCAATAATACTAATTCCTCCTAGGTGATTATCGGCTGCATATGGCTAAGGGATGGGCTGCCTCATTAGTTTAGTCACAACTTTTACATTAAACAAGTCTACATCTACTTTTCATGTAATTAATTCCATTGTCTTTACATAAACTAATCTTCTTTGTTTTCTTGCAGGGAAATCGGTAATGGGTAATCCATTTGACTGAATTATTTGACATGTTATCACATGGTACATGATAAGATGAGTCACCATTCCATAAGTCAAATTTTTAAACTAAAACTAGTCAAATTATACCCTAAATGGCGCCCCCTTTGGTGACCAATTGGAATTGATTTTTAATTTGATTCTTGTCACTCTATATTTTATTAATACCATATTATAACATGTAATAGGTTCCAAAATTTATTTGGTACATTTATATCACGGTAAAAGATGAAAGTTCTAAGGTAAAAATGCTGATTTTAGGTACCTTTTTTACTCAAAAATCGGCCCTGTTTGTGCTATGAGTTTAGCACTGGCATTAATTTATTTAGATGTTCAATTTATCCCCTTTTAAGATTATCAACTCGTGGCTCCTCAAAAGCTTCAAGGTAATTGCGTAGAACGCATTTTTGTGACACCCGAAGGTGCGTTTTTGTGCTTTAAGGATTTTCTAGAAAATAATTAGTCGCTATGAGTTCCAAGTGTTTATTGGCATTGTTTATAGTCAATAATAATATTTTAAGGTGTTACATTGAGTTATATGGGGTTATATCAACTCGTAACTCAATTTCCGGGCTACCGGGACACTCCCGGGGCAAAAAGGGGCGTTAAGAATTTCCCCCGAGCACTTTGTTTATTTTTGAAGAAGTAGCTTGAGGTTTCTCTTTATATTAATGAATATTGGTGATAGGAACTCTAAGAATGATTTATATTGGAGTTTGTGCCACTTTGGTACCTCTCCGGGGCATTCCCGGGGGTTTATGGGGCCCTCAACGGGAACCTCCGAGCACTTTGTGTTTAACTGAGAGTTTAGCTTGATAACTTCATCTTAAATGTTCATTAAAGTGTTATGGCGCATTTAGAATGAAGTGTAATGCTTTACTTTATTTTATAAAGTATTTTCGGGATTTTCGGGCCTTAAGGGCCCTTAAGGGAACTCCCTGGCATATTGTATTTTTACTCAGTTCTAACTGAGGACTTGTGTTTTAAGGGTCATAAAATGATCCTTGATTAACTTCATATGAGTTTTATAGCTTATATAACTTGGTTAGCTTAAGGTCGGGCTTTAACGCTCGTTTTTTACCTTAAGGAGTTTAGGTTCGTTTTTAACGCCTAACTGTTTATATACTTTTCTCAGGGTTTAATAATCCCCCAAATAATATATATTTCCCTTTATTTAATTATTTAAAGGTTAGGGGTATTTCAGGGCCTGGGAGAGGTATCCCTGATCCCATCTTCATTAACCGAGTAGTTGAACAAAGAACAAAGGACCAATCTCATTCATCTGGATCCCAGGAAGCCGCCTGAAGTTACAATGTAGGAGGTTGGGCTACTGCGTAGAGCTAAAAGGCTCTAGCTCCAATAGGGGCACAATATGCATTTACGACATTGAATGGAGCCCGGTACTGCTCACGACATGACGCTCAACCCCCTCTAAGAGTGGAGATGTGTACGTCCTCTCCACCTTCAGTGGAAAGCAATTTTGCCGAATGTCAACGAGAAGATCAAATTATCTATAGATAATTTTCAGAAAATCTCACTAATAGGGGTGAGCATTCAATTTGGATATTTTTCATTTATCTAAATATCAAAATAACCGAATTATTTTTATGGATTTTTATCCGAAGTATGTAACTGAATTCAAAATTTTGGTCATTCGAATATCCAATTTTTTTTTGGATTTCGGTTTTAACTTTGTCTATAGGGTTAACCAAATTACCCAAAATTAACTATTCTCTTTTCTTTAGTCTTAAGGGAAAATGGGAAGGGAAACTACACCCTATACTAAAACTCTGAAACTGAAAGTGAAAATCAAATCCATGCGCTTCGCCTCTCTTCTGACTCTACTTCGTTCACCAGGCACCACTGCCACCAGGTGGTCCACTGGTAATGTATTGAATTCTGAACTTATCTTCTTCCTCCCGTCGCTCCCGATATACTGAACTTATCTTCTTCCTCTAGATCTGATAGTAATACATATAACTTATTTTCTTCCTCAATCTCGAGTCTTCATTCTACTATCAGGTTTTTGGGGTTTTTTTATTATTTTGGTTAACCGATATAACCTACTAAGAAGTGAGCTAATCCAAACAAAAATTCAATTTTCAGTTTGTTTCCTAAATATCGGTTAATATAAATCCGATTTAACTAAAATTTGGATTTCAGTTCGGATTTTGGATAACAGTTAATTCAGTTTTGGTCAAATTTTGGATAATTCGGTTTTAACCGAAAGAACTGAAATCCAATATTGTTTTTACAATTTGGATTTCGGCTAACCGAATTATCCAAATGCTCACCCCTACTCACTAACATATGCATTGATTCCGGCCACTGGAATAGGAGATCCCCCTTCGTTGTCTACATGCCGGTTTTGTCTCCTGACATCAATTTGGTTTCCCCCAATGCTAATCCTATCGGTCACCACACTACTCTCTCTAAATCTCTCACTTATCCTCCTTTTCACTCCCTCTCAGAGATATCTTTGTACTCCAAATCTTATTTCACTAACACCCGATCAAATCCCATTTTCATATTCATATGGCTCCCCTATGGATTCGATAATTGCCAATTGCTCTAGACTCAATGTCCACCCGGCCAAATGGCATCAATCGATTTCCAAACCCTCACTAAAGATTCAACCCTTTCAGAGTTCCAAAAGGTGTTGTTGGGTCAGGTTTAGCATACAAATCGTATACCGCCGAAAGTGCTTTAAAATTTTCTTGTCCAACTATAGAAACCTAAAAGTTTCCTCAAGGTGAGTGAAGTAGGATTGAATAGATTTACTTTTCAATTCTCATCTGATGCGGACATAAACAATATCCTTTCCAATGGTCCATGAAATTTTCAAACTGTCTGCTTGTTGTTATTCCAATTGATCCAAACATGAGCTTCGAAGAACATGATCCCCAAATAATCAAGATATGGGCGGGAATTCATAAACTCCCGACTGGGTACTTTAATAAAGCCTCTATGATAACCCTTGCCAACTGAATAGGAAGCTTTGTTGATTGCTTCGATCGATTGAATCCTCTAGCTTCCAAGGTTTTACGGTTCAAAATTGAGATTAAGATTTCTGAGCCTCTATGTAGAATGATTGTTGCTAAGTCAGATGGGAATCGGGTGTATAGAGTTTCATATGAAAATCTGCCGCGTTTTTGCTTTAGATGTGGATGTTTGGACCATATGGTTGGTGAATTCAATATTCCTAAATCAAACCAAAACTCTCTGGAAAGATATTGTCCCTAGATAAGAGCTAAATTCACGGGCTCCCTGTTAGCAATCACTGACTCCTTTTACTAGAATAGTGGAAGCTAGAAGAAGTGCTTGATGGCATTACAATTCTAGCAACTCAGGCAGCCCTAGCCCCCTCAATCAATCCCGCTGAGGTAAATATTGACCTTTCCCTTGCTACACTTCTGGTGATGACCCTACCTACTTCGGCTCCTGTAGTGTCCCATGTCTTTCATTTCCAATCAGCACCAATACTCAAAGTACCCTTTCCTAATCAATCTTCATCCAATAACAAAGAGTCCCCCACCCCTCCTTGCACTTCTCCCCTTACCCCACCTTTACCCAAAATCCTGGCCTCTCTAACCAAAACTTGACCTCTATCAACATCCCAACCAACTTACCTCTGTAAAGAAAGTTCTTTCATCAGATGGACTGGAAAGAGGCAGTCTTCAACTTTGAATCTGAATTAAAAAAAACTAAAAGCTCCGAATCAATTAACCAAGACCTCATCCCTTCCCTTGCCTGAATCATTAAAGTAGCTAAAGCCAAACACCGATTATTTTGACTCCTCTTCTCACCACTCTAGTTCTAAGCCTTTTGTGGATGGTGTGCTAGTTTGCCACCATGGTAAACAACCTTTGTCCTCTAGTGATTCACTCATCCCTAGTTACCCTGATAATTTCAATAAAATAAAAAGTTTGAAACTCTAGACTCTTATGATTGATTCCTGCCTTGCGGATCAAGACTTGGATGAGATAGATTATTACCGCTTGGTTCTCAAGAATGCAGACCCTAAGGCTAGTCAGGGCTGCCTACCCAAATGACAAGCATAGCTTTGAACTGTCGCCCTAGTGCAGTTGCTTGGGTTAGTGAACTAGTCCAGAAGTTCAAACCGGGGCTAATATTCTTAATGAAGACCCATCGATCTAGTCAATAGATCGAATAAGAGATAAGATGAAACTCTATTATGGTATTTATGTTCCAAGTGTTGGTCGAGGAGAGGGTCTGGCTCTACTGTCTAAGAAACATGTCTCTATGTTCCCTGGTGAATTATTCGAATCATCATATTGTTGTTCATGTTAAGCTGAATGGTCTTCCCTAATTCCATTTTACTGGCTTCTATGGATGGGCGGACTGGAGACTAAAGTATCTATTTAGGCAACTCCTGGATCATCTTAGTAGACAAGTCAACTCTACTTGGATCGTAGAGGATATTTCAACCAGGTATTGTTTCCTTATGAAATTTTTTTTGGCAAGTTTGGGAAAGATACTTTTATTGCTTCTTTTACAAAATCCTATTGAGAGGAGTGGTTTGATTGATGTTGGTTTCTTTGGTCCTCTGACTACCTTTGCAAATGGCCGACTCCTTTAATTTTATCTTTAAGTAGGCTAGATTGTGTCTTTGCTTCCAATCAAACCCTCAATATTTTCCTATCAATTTCAGCCGAACACTTATAAGAGAATATTCTGACCACTGCCCCTTATTAATTAGATTATTTGATAGAAACCCCCTAAGCCTAAAAAGATCTTCAAATTTGAAAACATTTGGCTTCTTAACCCTGTGTGTACAAAATTGTCCATGATGTGTGGAATTTCCAAGGGGGTATCTTATGAGTAAAATGAGAGACGGTAGCTGTAAATTACAATCTTGGAAAGGTTGGTCAATAAAGAAAATTTAGTGGAAAAAAAAAAGAAAAATAAAGATGAGATGGGAAAGATTATTAAAGGCCCTTAATCCAATTGGGCAGTGGAAAACGGGAAAAAAACTGGTGTTGGATATTGAGCTATTAATGTACAAGAAAGAGTGTGGTGGAAGCAGAGGTTTAGAGACAAATGGATTAAAGAGGGAAATAAAAATTCTAATTTTCCCCACTCTAGAGAATCTGCTAATAAAAGAAGGAATGTGAACTTTGGTCTTATGGACAAAGATGGCGACATGAAATATCAGTGGAAAGACCTAGAAAATATTGTCATTCATCATGTTGAATCCCTTTTTGGTCACTCTACGTCTCATGATGATTTTAACCAAGTTTTCTCCTCAACCTTTAAACTCCAAAATCACCAAATCTCCTCCCCCCTCCTCCTTATAGTGAAGATGAGATCAACAAGGCTGCCAAAGATCTGGGGGCTGATAAAGTCCCAGAATCAGATGGCTTTAATGGCAAATTTCACATAACATGTTGGAGTACTATTGGGATATGTGATTGCTACTGTCCTTCTCACGCTCCAAGGCCATCCTCTTCTCGAGCACCTCAACAACTATCTTATCACCCTCATCCCAAAAATCCCAGGAGTTGTCTCCCTTTCTAACTTCAGACTCATTGCCCTCTGCAACTTTGTTTACAAAATCATCACCAAAGTCCTAGCCTACAAAATCAGATATTTTTTTCCTGAAGTTATTTCACATAACCAATCTGGGTTTGGTAAAGGAAGATTACTTACTGATAATCTGATTCTTGCAGGAGAACTTCACCAACATATTGCCAAAAGGAAAGCTGTTAAAAATGGTTTCTTTTCCCTCAAGGTCGATCTTAGTAAAGCTTATGACAGAGTGGAGTTGAACTTCATCGATAAAATGATTTGCAACATGAATTTCCCAAATTTTTAGAGAACGCTTGTGATGAGTTGTATCTCCTCTGTCCATGGTTGAATCTTGATCAATGGATCTCCTAGCACTCCTTTTAATCAAACTCAAGGATTAAGACAAGGATATCTGATGTCTCAATTGTTGTTTATCCTTGCTTAAGAAGACCTATAGTTGTCTTAATACAACAATCCTTGATAGCAAGTACCAAGGCATCACAATCAAGAAAAATGCTCCCACTATTTCTCATCTAGCATTTGCAGACGGTATTATATTTTATGGGAAAGTTGGAGGGGATAATGCCATGATTCTTAATTCCACCCTGAATGACTTTCTTCTCATCTCTAGCAATTCCATTAATAATCACAAAATTGAATTAGTCTTCAGTAAAAGAGTTCCTCAAAATACAACAAATCAAATATGTTATGTCTTTGGTGTTATTGAAGTGCCTCATTTCAAATTCATAGCTGGGTAAGACCTATGCCTCAAGCTGCTCGTTCAATTCTGGTGAAAAGTGTGCTTCAATCCCTCCCCAACTCCACTATGTTTCTCTTCAAAATCCCTGTTAGTATTACTAGTCAAATAGACTCCTTGGTATCAAAATTTTGAATGGGGGGGGGGGGTTCTTCTGATAAAAAAGTGATGCATTGGTTTAAATGAGATCAAATTTGCACCATGAAAGATCTAGGGGGACTTGAATTCAGATCCTCGTCTCTCTTCAATCTTGCTCTTTTGGCAAAAAAATCATGGTTAATTCTCACAAACCCCACTTCCTTGGTGGCTTCAACACTTCAGGCTATTTATTTCCTTGGTTAATCTATCTGGGATGCTTCTCCATCAAAAATAGATAGTATAACTTGGAAAATATATCATTCATGGCTTGATGGTGATTCGATCATGAACTAGGAAAAGTGTTAGGGATGGTCTTTTAGTCAACCCCAGGACTACGCCCCGGATTAACAAAAGCTTATCTTTCAAACCATCTACCCATCAACAATCAAATTCCTCTCTTACCGTAGTTAACCAACTTCTTGATTAGATCTTCCTCTCTTAGAGCTCATAAAATTTGAATGTATTTTGACCCCGTGGATATCCAAGGTATTTTAAATACTAAAATTAATTGGGGGAGTAGGGTGCCTGGTGGTGGAATGCAGATACAATGGGTTTGCATATTGTCAAATCTGAGTACATATTCTTGCTTCAAAAACAAAAGAACTTGCTACTTCGGCCTCCTCAAATAACACCTAGAAACTCATTGATCATATTGACCCAAATTCCGCTTCATCTAGAGCTCAACTTCTGGTTTGGAAACTTTTGGGAGGTTCTTCGCTCTGTTCTCTTAATAGAATGATTGAGACTTTATGCATCTCTTTTTTTATTGCTGGATAGTTAGAGACTATTTGGAAGGTTTGGTGGATATTAATAGTCTCCCCAATGATTTGGATGGTGTCATCCATCCAAGACTGGTTGCGCAGTCAAGCGCAAATGTGGTCTAAAGGAAAACTCTCCTCCATCATCAACCCTCATATGGGCACAAAAGAAACTAACTAGTACTCCTAATGCGTCCCCGATCAATCGTGGATGTATCGTTGACTCAGATAATACTTTGATGGTTAAGGAAAGACACGAGATAAACTTAAACTGGAAACTCCATTTCGATTAAGAATTTACACACACGAAATTCACTCAATCTCCCTTGCCCCACACACAGACTCCGGGACAGTTTAGGACTTTTTCCAAAGTCCTCTACCCTCTCTTGACAGTCGACCTACGGTTCCCCAACCGCTCCCCGACTGATCAGTCTACCAATTACAAAGTGTTGTCACACAACTCCAGTCCTAACCAGCTCACTAACTCTCTAACCTTTAGACACACTTAAGTCTGATTCACACTTGCTCAGATAATCTCTCTGTTTTTCTCTCTTGTACAGACTTACTTACATATGACATAAATGCAAGTATATATACAGTTAGTTAAGATGTAACTACCGTCCTATAAACTCCTAGACTCAAGGAGTCGATTGCAGCTTCGACCTTTCACATAACAACCACACTAGAATTGTAGAGAGGCTTCAACTTGATATGGAGTTGTCGGAACATGTGTCGCCTTGCTACTGGACACGTCGCCGGCAGCTCTCTCAATTGATTGAGCTCAACTTGTCTGATCTTGTCTGGCTCATTAATACTCATAAATGCTCCTTTAGACTTCATTATGGCTATGTAATCATTCTGATAAGTAGCCCTTTACTTATCTTGTTCATTTGCACATTAATGAGTTATATTCTTGTCGTGTGCTAGTTGATAGTGTGAATATGTGAGTCTGTATAGATCTGTTGATCTTCTTACAGTCTTTGTCTTTGATTTACTCCTGAAGCATAAGAGATATCTTCGTGTGATGCCTGACTTCTTGTATGTGCTAGAAGTTCTATCGTGAGCTCTCCTAGACAGGTGCCCGACCGGTTGGGCACATGTCATGAATTGAGTGCGCTTGCAACCTTGCATGCGAAGCCACTCCTTATCTTGTCTATCTGAATATCAAAGCTTAAAAAACATGTTAAATACACAATAAAAGGTTTGCTATCATCAAAACTAAAGGATCTTGACTTAACAATTTCCCCCTTTTTAATGATGGCAACCTATGCAAAAATATATGTACTTGGCAACTTCAAAATTCGAGAGATTCCCCCTAAGAAGAATTCCCCCTGAGTTTGTTAAAGGTTGAAAGATTTGTCTGAACAACAAAAGATAACAGCTTTTATACTATAACCATAGTAGAGAGTTCTCCGCTAAGACAATTACATAATACAAGGAAAATAGTCATAGGTCACAAGTACATATCTTTATTTCCCCCTTTTCCATACAGCAAAAAATTGGGAGCAACTACACGACTTAATTTATTGAAAAGGCCATGACATTCCATAGATTACAAACTACAACTAAGATCGAGATAGTCTAGATAGAGTGACTTGTTTGGGTATCCTATTCGGTGGCATCTAGGCCATAAGGTTCATCCTCCAAAACATCTTTGAACAAGGGTGATTCAGTTATGGTGGAGAGGTCTGACTCCTCAGAATCTACTGTGAACCCCATGCAGTGAGGAGTTCGAGACTGAGATGGAGTACCACTTGATGTTCTAGACCAAGCTGTGAATGAGTCGGAGTTTGGTTGGACATAGCTTCGGGCGACGTATTTCTTTGGATGTTTTGTAAACATGAGTTTTCCAATGGTGGAATGGACGGTTTTCTCATTTGAGCAGTAAGAGCTTGTGGAGTTTGTGCCATTTTGTGAGATGTGAAACGATGATCGTGTGGTAAATGAACTGAGCAAGTATTTGTAGACATTTGAGGATATGCTCAACGACTGCTCAGTGAGTGGTAATAAATGAGGCGCTACGTCTTGTGGGCTATGTTTGTAGGCTGTTTAGGTGTCAAGTTTGGAGATAGGATTAGTGGAATGGATGGGACTAAATATCTCTGATCAGTTGCAATTTTTAATCAAGGAAGAAGTAACCAGTGAGTGGTAATAAATGAGGCGCTACGTCTTGTGGGCTATGTTTGTAGGCTGTTTAGGTGTCAAGTTTGGAGATAGGATTAGTGGAATGGATGGGACTAAATATCTCTGATCAGTTGCAATTTTTAATCAAGGAAGAAGTAACCAATGCAATAAATTATTTCATAAACAGAGTTTGATCATTCAAGTTGACAAAATAACAGTTGCATTTTCATTCATATAAAAAGATTGACTTAGAAACAGATAGTCAATGGCAGCAAAACATTAATGAAAAAGAAAAAACTAACTAAAAACTAATTTTGCTCACGGTTTCACTCATGTCTCTAAGAGACAAAGAACACTCAAGCTAGAGGTGGGAGTCTATGAAGTCTATAGCTCCTTGAACCATGTGATGAACACTTGGTTCTCCGGAGACGGCATGCACAGTAGTGAGAGTAACTCTCACGATCTTTAGAACATCCCTAGCTGAAGTATCTAGACTGGTCCCCGACCTGTCGTGGACCGGTGAGAGACTTCTCTTCCTCTTGAGTATCGATGCTCTTGCAGTTAGTCAAGGCTCTGACCTTGAGTCCTCGCTCTTTGTGGGCTTCTGAGTGACCACTAGCTTATCGCCCTTCGTCTTGATCCCCATCTTGTACAACATATCTGAACAGATGTTGTCCTGAGCAGTGCGCGCACACTCGTGGAACCTATCGGTGTCCACTCCGTTTTCTTGTAGCGCCTTGGTCACCACTTCCCCATGCACTAGACCTTGGTTCACATAGTGACTTTCCTCTATAGTTTGCAGGATCAACACTGGAAGATCAATTCTTTCCTTGGTCTTGAGCGCATACAGCAATCTCACATCTCGTGCATTGACGATGTGAGTGTGTTGGTTCCGTGGGGTGATTTTGTGGGTGAGGATGCTAAATAGGACCCTGTCGGGGATGGACATCTCCACGGTGTTAAAATTCTTCATTGTGGCCCCTTTGTTGAGTAGCTGAACCATCTTCCCTCCTTGAGCACCCAAGTCATTCCAGGTGGTGTCCTTTCGAACAACCAACCCTTCTGATTCCAAGTGGAAGGTCTTGCATATCCATGATTTAGTGATGTTGATGGTGACACCCTGGACTGTAGAGAAGAGGTAGTCGTCGTTTTCATCACTCTGGAGCGGTCTAAGATACGTCATGTGCTCTTTGAGCAGCTCAGTGTAGATGGGGATAGGCTCTTGAAAGAAGTCTGCCCATCCTTGGAACTCCAGTAGCTCCTGGATCTTTCCAAGACCCATTTGCTCCATCCAGTCCAAGTCCAACGTCTTTGGTAAGACGGGACAGGACTTGTCGTTGACATTCTTAGCTCTGAACATCGCTGGTTCCAACTCTTTGAGCTTCTTCAGACGCTTAAGAGCTTGGGGTGGCTGCTGCAGGCTGGATTATACCGTGAGTTGTTAGAACTGGTGTAATTAATAAAAGAAAAGAAATTAAAACTCAAAATATCCGTCGGGCTGCAAATAAAACCCGGTCGCAGTAGTATAGTAAAACAGAAGCGGCCGGGGTCAAACCGTGGGACTTATAGCGAGATAAAATAGTTCCTAAGCTTGTCACAAAAGGGGGGGAAGTTAATTGACTTGTTTTAGAGAATTTAAATAGCAGAAAAGATAACTGAGTGCAGATGAATTAAATGGAACTCCGGGTTCAGGTTTATATAAACTGATTAATTATGCTATCCCTACCAGTTAAATATGATAGTTTGGCAAAAATTCCTGTTATTATCTTAAGGACTAAGTCATAGACTCATAAGAACTCGTTTACCAGAAAATGCTCGGTCTAATCAAGGTTCGAGCAATACTTATGTAAACGGACGTTAAATTCGAGGAATTATAATTGCATCTGAAAATACTAACCTATTAAATCATAATAAGCTTTCTCTAGATTTACGGCTTAATTAACCTGTCTATTTATCACCGGTCTGATCAAAATAGACTTTGGAAAGCATTTTAATAAATTCATGTAATTTATTAAAATGGCGAGTGAAAAACTTTAAACGTAACAAACTGTATTTATTTTAACCGGTAGAAATATTGATTACATAATTAAACAGATTAAAGCTAAACCTTCACCCGGAGCAAATCCTCCTTAGCCTGACATATTAACTGGTAATAAGTCAGACAGAGGTTGGACGTAATAATAATACAGAGGCGTGAATGGTGAATGGAGAAATGAAGAGAACGAAGAGTGGAACATGTACGTAGGTTATTGTATGTGGAATGAGTGAATTGGAGAGTTTGAGTTCTGGGGACTGAATGGTGTATTGTGATGTACGGGAGAGATTTACTGGAAGAGAATGGGATGAGGTGAGCGGTGGTTTGATTTTCTGGTTTTCTCCGTAGGCTTGTTTAAGGTTGCAGAAGGTGAGTATATATAGAGGAAGGGAAGAGGTAGTCTGGAGCGGAGGAATTGATTGCAGATTGATTGCTTCATTGATTGCTCATTGATTGCAGGGGACAGAGCCGAAACGCGTGAGAGAATTAAGGTAGGCGGAGTAGATGGATATGGCGAGTTGCAGACAGTCGGTGCGAAGAAGAAAACTGCTCGTGACTGATTTTTAGTCACGTCCGCATTGGCGTCCGCCTCAATCCATGCGGACGTAGCCCTGTCCGCACTTACGTCCGCCCCACAACAGGCGGTTGCTATGTTGGTCCGCATACACGTCCGCCCCATAACAGGCGGTTACACATGCGTCCGCCCTGGCGTCCGCCCCATAACAGGCGGTTACACATGTGGTCACAAGCATTGACCGCCTCCCTGTCCGCCTGTCCTTACGCGGACACAGTGTGGTCGTGACCTATTTTCCATCAAACTTTGACCGGCTCTAGATTCTTCGTTTGGACCCCATTTTCTGAGCCGTTTGCGTCTATGCGTTCGTCTCTTCGTCTACTTTACTCCCAGCTTGGTTTTCCTCATGTTAAACCAATAAATTTGTGAGATAAACAATAAAACATAAACTAGAGGAAAAACAACCGAAGTGGAGAAATGAGCAAGAAAAGTGCTCATTTATATATGAAATACACCTATAAAACATGCTCATTTGGACACTTATCAGCTGCGGCTTCGCAGCCTCCTCCTTGGCTTGGAAGAGCTCCTCGAGCTCTTGACCATGGGGTG
>JAIOTZ010000297.1:0-65597 GCA_023374045.1 Limonium bicolor
CTAGATCACTTGTTCAAATCAAAAACAAACACCACCAATCTCTTCTCTCATCAAGCTCTTCATTTCTATCTTCTTAAATTCCAACGACCACCATTTCGGTGCCTGGAGTTCCACCATTGAAGGAGCTTGAGCTGTATTTTTACATATTGTTACTCTCCTTTGCTCTAGGTAAGGAATCTCAAATAAAAACTTCATTCCCCTGTTTGTTGTGGTAACGAAAATACATATTGAAGGAGCTCTTTGTGTGACTTTGTTCTAGCTTTCCAAACCTCATGGACTAGGTGGAGTCCTCTCTTGTTAGATATTTCAAACTCTCTTCAAAGAGCAAGGTAAAACAACTAAATTAATGTTTTTGAAACAATGTAAAATTAGGGTTTACAATGAGATGAAGCTTATAGATGGAATACTTATAATGTTTGTATATTGTTGAGAACTTGCCAAAGAATCAAATACCATTACCGGTTTTTAAAGGAAACAAGAAGAAGTTGTTGGAAAAGAGGTAAAAATCTAAACCTAATGTTGTTTAATGCTTAGAGAATGAGCGTATAATGCTTGTTTAAAACTACCTAAAGAGCAAATGGGGGATGACTTAGTAAAGTGTTCTCAAGAGCTTAGTAAAAGGCATGTGTTGTTGAGTGTATTTGCAGGTAAAGGAAATATTGTGGAAATTCAGGTTTATGATTTATGCATCTTAAGGGCCTAAGAGCCATGTCATTTAAGGGCCTAAGTGCCATGCAATTTAAATATGCACTATAGTGAAGTAGTTACTTTATGAGTGGAGTTTTTGTGTTTAATAAGTGCTTGATGGATTTTTAGTGTCTTGGTTGTTGTTGGTAAAAACAATGTGTTTGGTTTAGTAATGTTCTAGGAGAACCTATGTCGAAATTTAGGTAATAAATGAGAAGTTCTAAGAGTTAAATGAGTTGATAAGTTAAGAGGTGTTTAGATTGGTTAAGTGGTGTTCTTGGGTAAAGAAACATGCATTAAGGTGATTTAGGATGTCACAAGGACTTAGGCATGAGCTTGAGGTTTTAGTATGTACCAAAGTCATTTGGATTAGATAGAGACTTAGGCAAAACGTTGGTAAAATAAGAGAGGAAAGTGTAAACTTGGAAAAGAATTTCAAGAATGACATAAGGAGTAGTTGTGAGAAATAGTGGCTTAAGAGATGCTGTTAAGATGAGGAGGAAACGCATTTTGGGATAGTAGTTATCATGGTGGAGAACACCATTTAGAAACCTAGTATAAAATGTTGTAAGTGTTAAGGAATTTTAAAGGAAATAAGTAAAGGCTTAAGGAATTAGAAAATGAGTTTATGAGTGTTTAAGGATGTCTTAAGGTGTATTTGAAGTGCCTAAAGAGGTAGGGTTTACTAGGGTATATGGGGTGAAGTTTGGAGTTGAATGTAAAAGGGAAAACAAGGGTCTGGGCCAGACCAGAACTTGCGACCGAACTTGCAAGGTCGGTCGAGCCCAGTTTACCTGCGAGAATTGGCTTCTGGAAGGACCGACCTTGGGGACCGGATTGCAAGGTCGGGAGGGCTTGTATTTGTTGTACGGATTTGAGTTACTGAACGCCCGAACATAGGACCGGACTGGCAAGTTCGGTAGGGCTAAATTTTCAAAGGGAAGAAAGAAACTCTCGGGGAAGACAAAGAAAACTGCGACCGAACTACAGGTCGGGGTAAGAAGAGTAGAAAATTTTGACGGAAATGTGTTCTGGAATCGACGAACTTGGGTAAGTTCGGTCGGAGGTCGGTCGGACCTAAAACTTGTAAAAAAAAAAAAAAACGAAAAGAATGTGACCTATGTAGTTAACCCTAGGGTATATAATGAAGGTAACCTAGGGTAAGTTAGACATTAAAACATGTCAAATAATATGTTAAACACTTAGTAAATTTGGAGGTTAAGTAAGTTAATTAACCGACGTTCTTGAATCATGTATAGGAGTGACCTACGGTGGAAACAAATCAAGGCAAGGACCAAGGTATGGTTTTCTTGCAGTCTGTTGCCTACCGGTTTACACCGGCTTGGTGTGTTGTATGTTTTCTGTGGTGTTTATGACGTTATAAGACTTAAACATGTAATGAGTTTACAGTTGTTCATATTATTGTGATGTTATGTTGTGACTCATTTCCCTTGTGTGTGTCAACATGACTTAACCTATTGTGTGTTGGTTGTTAAGTTCCACTATGAACTTCTAACAAGTGTTAACTGGGAAGTGAGGAATCCGGTTGTCCGGTCATGCATGTAAGTAAGAGTAGATATCTGAATCAGATTCGACTCTTGTTGTAAGATTGTTCTCCTTAATTTGGCGTTCGATCTCCCGCTAGCTTTTCCAAAGCTTACCTATTCTGACTTATGATCGGTTTAGTGGGAACATGTGTTGTGTGGTGTGTTCGGGTCACTAAATCCGAACCATCTGTGACTTAAGTTACTCGTTCGTCTAACAGAACGGTAATGAGTGTGTTTAACGAGCTTAACATGAGAGTGAATCACTCTCTAGGCTCTTGTGTTATTTGACCCTTGTGGTTTGTTATTGTGGAACGAAGATCCACTGTGTATGTGTTGTGCTGTGCACTATTGTTGCTATGCCACATGTTATGTTATGTTATGTTATGTATATAAATGAATGCCATGTTATCATGACAATTAGTTGCGGTATCCCGGTAGCGATGGGCTGCGCGTTAGCCATACCAGCCAGGGTTGCTGACCCCCTCGGGGGATCCATATTTCTTACTGCAGGATGAGGATCGAAGAAGCGGAGTGCTCTAGATCCTAGGATGTGATTTACTTTTGTATACTTTGGGATGATGGCCCGGGATGCGCCTGCTCCCGTGGCGTTATATATTTGGTTGTTGCGGTTAACAGTGATGTGTTACAGTGAAGAATATGTAAACACTCGGTATTGTATATGATGTATTTATGGTTTAGTTTTATGCTCGGGAGTCTGATCATCAGACCGGTACACTTGTATTTATTCTGCCTTGTCAACCACGTGGGTGGTTGACGGCGTTGTAGCACCGAAGCGTTAGTTACTGTTTAGTTATTTATTCCGCTGCGATTTCATTTAGTGACATGTGCGTAGTAGGGGTGTTACAAAAAGTGGTATCAGAGCGAAGTATCGCTCTGATGACTAGAATACCGAGCTTAGGAATATACCGAGTTAGGAAACCTAACTACAGTTACTTCAGTGAACATTATGGAAAGGTTAACCACTAACTAAGTGTGGAGATACCTTATTGTCGGGAAGCGTTACAACCGTTGGACCGATAAGTTGCAAGCATATTGCTAATGAATATTCATGTGAATACAGATGGCAGGTAGACCGCGTGGTAGAGGCCGCGGAAGTGGTACTAGTAATGTGGGTGACCAGGGCGAGAATACTACAGCCCAGGTTATGGCTGAGGCTGTAGCAGCCGCTGTAGCCCAGATGGTACCCCAGCTTGTGGCTGCGATACAGCAGGGGCAATGCCCGGAGTTCAACCACCACCGCCACCGCCACGGAGACCAATTGGGTCAAGGCATTGGCAGACTTGAGACCCCCTTCATTTCATGGGGAGACCGACCACGTAAGCTGGAGGCGTACATCCGAGTTGGAGACCGCCTACGAGACCTTGGCTGTACCCGCAGAGGCTAAGGTCCGTTCTTGCCGCTTACTACCTGAAGGGTTCGGCACAAAACTGGTGGAAGCTTGTGAGAGAGGACCGGATGGCGGATCCTCAGTTTGGATGGAGGGAGTACACGGCTCTACTGCGAGCCAAATACTACCCTGTGCACGTTCAGAGGCCAAGCGCCTTGAGCTGGATAGTCTGAGGCAGGGGGACAAGGTGTCGGTGTGATGAGTATTACACTGCATTCACCGGCCTTGTCCACCTGTACCGGACCTGGGATACTCGAACCGGGTGCTGGTAAACCGTTTTATAACGGTCTCAGCCACCGTCTTCGCTATGGGATGGGGCCAGCTGAGTATACTACCTTGCAGGTAATTTAAATAAAGAGTGATGTGAATATGTGTAGTCTACAAGTGAGTATTGATGTGAGTTTGTGAGTATGTATTGCGGGGCATGACTGACCATCCTAATTCAGGAGTGCTATCATGCCGCTGCTAAGGTGGAGATCACCGTCCGTCTGAGGGACGAGGAGAATGCGCACAAGCGCAAGGCCACGAGCGAGGGCCAGAGTCCGCAGGGGTACGGGGGAGGAAAGAAGAAGAAGAAGAAACCTTATCCCAGCCCCAGAAGAGTCAGCACCAGGGTGACAAGGGCCAAGCCCAAAACCACCACAGCAGGAGCCACTGAAGCTCACATATGCTTATGCGGCGAAGCCCCTACGCTCTTACCCACCTAAGGGTAATTATTTAATCTTGTGTGATAAGTGAAGTGTATGTTGATAAGTTGTGAGACAAGTACTGAGTGTGTATTGTGTTAGCAGCTAGCACGGGCTCTGGACCGGAGCGCCACTATTACTGTAAGTGGTGCAATGGAGACCATCCCGGCAAGGACTGCAAGGGAAATGAGGTGCAGTGTCGATACTGCGAGAAGTGGGGTCACCGTGACCACGAGTGTTACCGGAACCCCAACAGCAGAGTTAACAAGCCCAGAGGGCAGTGGAAGGGTAAGGCCACAGCAGCTATTGATGGCCCGAAGACGGCTAACCAGCCACCCACAGATCAGAGGCATACTGATTCCCAGAAGGGGAAAGGGTCGGGACCTAGCAAGGCCGCCCTGAATGTGGTGGACCGGTCTGAGGCGCCAGGGCCCTCTTCAGACCAGGTACCGCCTAAACTGTTGAATGTAATAAGTGATTGCATACCGCATTTCATGCATGTTTGTACTAGTGAGTCCAATGTGACATCATGTGAGGAAAAGTTAAAGATAGTGTGAAAGTCACCGATTAGATAATTCTAAACTTAAAGGAACCTTCAATATGTTATCCAATCCCACCCACACCAAACCCTGAAGAAACCACCATCAACATCACCGACTTCCAATGGAGCAATGTCAGGTTATCCAGCCAGGTATGATACTTTAAATGGATACCTGACACCGGAAGCACAAATCCATGTCATCAGACGATGCGACGAACTTGGAGCTAAACCTGGAGGTTTCTACACACCTGAATATCCGAACGGATCAAGAATGCAATTGAAGATGATGTGCATGGGTAAGGACTGGAACCCTTACACCAAGTCATATCAAGAAGTGCGAGCTGAAGATGGAGCAACAGTACCAAGTATACCTGAGGAGTTCCGTGCGGTCGTTAATCACCGTGGGAAGCTCAACAAGTTGAAACGGATTCAATTCCGGATGTGAAAGCAGATTTGTGTATTGTGAACTTCTACCAGAAAGGTGGACGGTTAGGTTTACACCAAGATAAGGACGAGTCACCCGAGTCTCTAAGTAAGGGAGTACCCGTGGTGTCTTGGTCCATTGGTGATACCGCAGTATTTGTGTATGGCGAGCAGAAGCGTGCTGATCTCGCAAGGAAGTTAATGTTAAAGTCAGGAGATGTGTTAATCATGGGTGGGCAGTCAAGGATGCTATACCATGGCATCAGGAAGATCAAACTGAATACCGCACCGTCGCAGTGATCAATGCCACACATATGAAACCCGGACGTTTGAATTTGACCTTCAGACAATTCAAAAGCCTTGTATAATTCGTAATGTGTTAAGCCAGTATATGTTAAGGAAGTTATGTATGTTAAGTTATATCAACCATGTAAACCAACAATGTTGTAAAGAGAAAGTGTTAATGAATAAAGTGGAGTTATTGAAGTATATCAACCGTGTTGTTACCCAGTACTTATTAGTTTGCCAATGAATTAGGCTGTGCACTGGAACGGGAGGTACACTGAGTGTCTGCAATGAGGGGAGAGCCGGCAAGAGCGGCACAATCCTCACCGGTACCTTTCCAGTGAATGGCGTGGATGCATCGATCTTGTTCGACTCTGGAGCCTCACACACGTTTATTTCGCTATCTTTTGAGAAGAGGCTGGGGTTAGATGGAGAGATGCCAGACTTCTTGGTCACCTCCCATCGAAAGAGCGGATCAGGTGTACCCGCTACCACCGAGATGCTGTTGTACAAATCAGAGGTGAGAGAGAGTTTCCGATCGACTTGATAGAGTTCGACGGACTTGGATTTGATGGTGATTGTCGGGATGAACTGGTTGGAGCGGTACAAGGGCAGAATCCTGTGTGCCGAGCATCGACTGCTTCTTCGGAGTCCATCTGGGGTTACCATATCATACCGCCAGAGGCCCAGGGAGCCTTCGACTCAGATCATCACCGCCATGGCCATGTATCGTGAGTTACAACGAGGGAGTGATGTATACCTCTGCTATGTCCAGGACATAGAGAGAGACCCTGAGTTTAGCCAGATGTGCCGGTAGTGTCGGAGTTTCCTGATGTATTTCCTAAGGAACTGCCGGGCATGCCGCCAGCACGAGAGGTTGAGTTTGAGATTGATCTAGTTCCGGGTACTGGACCCATTGCGAAAGCACCTTATCGTATGGCTCCAGCAGAGATGACAGAGCTCAAGGAGCAGCTGAGAGACCTACTTGACAAGGGCTTTATCCGCCCTAGTGTTTCACCATGGGGAGCGCCGGTCCTCTTCGTGAAGAAGAAGGACGGTAGCCTCCGCCTTGTATTGATTATCGGGAGCTGAATGCTGTTACGGTGAGAAGAACCGTTACCCTTACCACGCATCGACGATCTATTGATCAGCTGAGGGGTGCATCAGTATTCTCCAAGATAGACCTACGTTCCGGATACCATCAGATTGCCATCCGTGACAGTGATATCGAAAAGACAGCATTCAGGACTAGGTATGGGCCACTATGAGTTCACAGTTATGCCGTTTGGCTTATCAAATGCACCAGCAAAGTTCATGGACTTAATGAACCGTTTGTTCCAAGATCAGTTGGACAAATCAGTGGTAGTCTTCATCGATGATATTCTTGTGTATTCTAAATCAGAGGTGAGCACGAAAGCCACCTGAGAAATGTGTTACAAACATTGAGGAGGAACCAGTATGCAAAGTTTTCGAAATGTGAATTTTGGTTGAACCAAGTATCCTTCCTTGGACATGTGATTTCTGAGGCCGGGATCGCTGTCGATCCGGCAAAGATAGATGCAGTGCGCACCTGGCCTAGGCCGAAGACAGTTACCGATATCAGGAGCTTCCTCGGTCTGGCAGGTTATTATAGGAGGTTTGTGAAGGACTTCTCCAGTGTCTCGAAGCCGATGACTTCCTTAATGAAGAAAGGTGTACCATTCGAGTGGACAGTCGACTGTGAGAGTTCTTTCACGAGTCTCAAGGATGCTCTGACATCTGCACCAGTCCTGACTATACCAGACGGTCCAGATGGTTTTGAGGTCTACTGCGACGCGCATCAGGTAGAGGTATGGGTTGTGTGTGATGCAGCACGGGAAGGTCGTAGCATACGCCTCCCGTCAGCTGAAGAAGCATGAGGAGAACTACCCTACCCACGACTTAGAATTGGGTGCCATTGTCTTCGCATTGAAGATATGGCGACATTATTTGTATGGGGTAAGTGTGACGATTTATTCTGACCACAAAAGCTTAAAGTACTTGTTCACTCAGAAAGAGTTGAACATGAGGCAAAGAAGGTGGGTTGAATTTCTGAATGACTACGATATTAATCTACAATAAAGAGGGTAAGGCAAATGTGGTAGCTGACGCATTGAGTCGCCGAGCACACTCTTCATTCGCTAGTCTCTCATACTGGCTTGGTTGAAGAGGTGCGGAGTGCTCAGATGACGGATCAGTAATGCTGAGATCCGGCAGAAGCTTATTGACGGCACATTCGAGGGTCAGAAGTACGACTTCAGACTCCACGATGATGGACCTGATTAGGCTGAATGGCCGATTGTGTATACCTAGGAGTGGCGCTGAGTTGAAGGAGCGCATATTGAGTGAATCCCATTGTTCTACTACTTCGATTCACCCCGGAGCTTCAAAGATGTATAAGAGTATGAAAAGGTATTTTTGGTGGACTGGAATGAAGAAAGATGTAAGTGAGTATGTGTGAGGTGTCTCACTTGCCAGAAGGTCAGTTTGAGCACCGACGGCCTGGTGGTATGGTACAGCCAATGCCAGTGCCTGAGTGGAAGTTCCATGATATCTCCATGGACTTTGTAGTAGGGCTTCGCCTACAAGGGGAGGTCTGAATATGATATGGGTTGTAGTTGACCGACTGACCAAGGTGGCCCGATTCATTCCGATGAAGGACACCTGGAAAGTGGCAAGATTGGCAGAACTCTTTGATAAAGAAATTGTAAGACATCATGGTGTACCGAAAAACGATTGTATCCGACAGAGATATCAGATTCTTATCCAGATATTGGAAGTCTACACAGAAGCATTGGGTACTGAACTGAAATTGAGTACAGCGTTTCACCCACAGACCGATGGTCAGAGTGAGCGCACCATCCAGACACTTGAGGATATGCTACGTGCTTGTGCACTTGACTTTCAGACCAGCTGGATTGATAAGTTACATCTGATCGAGTTTAGTTACAACAACAGTTACCACGCTTCGATCAAGATGTCTCCCTTCCAGGCCTTGTACGGTAGACCATGCCGCACGCCATTATGCTGGGATGAGTCGAGTGAGACGGTCATTATAGGACCAGAGTATCTTGAACAAGTCCAGGCAGAAGTTCAGATCCGGGCTAACATGAAGGCAGCTCAGGATAGACAGAAGTCGTACGCAGATGTGCGCAGACGTGACCTGGAGTTCGCCGTGGGCGATCAGGTATTTTTGAGAGTACCCAGGAGGGATTTCGTTTTGGCCAGAAGGGCAAGTTGAGCCAAAATATGTGGGGCCTTATGTTGTGACGGAGCGGATCGGCCCGGTAGCCTATAGACTAGACCTACCCGCCGAGCTGGGCAAGGTACATGATGTATTTCATGTGTCCCAGTTGAAGAAGTATATGTCTCATCCGTCTCATGTGCTTCAGCTGAAAGGCTAACCTTAGAGCGACCATGCGATCAGTGGAGACTCCGGTAGGATTCTGGATACTAAGACTCGAGACACTCGCCATAAGTCGTGAGACTGGGTGAAAGTTCTTTGGTCTAACCAGGACGTTGAGGAGGCCACTTGGGAGATGGAAGATAAAGATGAAGGCGAAGTACCGTCATTGTTTACTTCTTAGTCCTTATGTGTATAGGGTACGGGGCGTACCCCCTTTTAAGGGGGGTAGAGCCGTTTCGGTTATGTGTGTACGACGTGTATTTGAATACATCGTCTATGTTATGTTGTTATGTACAGACGTTGTGTCTGAATGATGTGGATAATGTTTATGGACCTTGCGTCCAATGTTATGACCCGATGTTATGTTGTATGGACTGGTGTCAATGTATGTAAGTTGTGTTGTTAATGATTATGGAAGTATTGTTTATAAGTCTTCCCGGTCTATAATATTAGGATATGTGGAAGTATGAACTTGAGGGCAAAGTTTTTAAGGGGGTAGATGAAATACCCCAAACCTTAATATTGTTAGACACTTAATATGGTGTATTAAGACTAAAAAAGAGTCTTAGAAACATTAGTAAACAAATTTAAACAAAAAAAAACACAAAATGTGCTTTAAAGTCATGAAGAGCCAAAATGTGCTCTAAGCTTGGGATAAACTGGTTAAGACCTAATGAACTTACCAAGACCTCATTTATACACTAATGAACATTTAACCATTACCAAAGAAAAACCAAGCTTGAAAACAATTTAAACACAAAATGTGCTTAAGGAAAAGTCTTAGGGTGCGTTCGCCCCAGCACAAATGTGCATTTTTGACAGCATAAATGTACAGCATATGCTGTTTTGCACTTCTTATTTTCTTTTGCTGTTCGCCGAAAAAGCATAAATGTCAGCTAAATTCAGCATAAATGACAGCATAAATGCCGCAGCAAATGCCTACTTTTCATTTTCGTGCTTTCACTTCCGTTCTTTACTCACTCATAATGCAATTACTGTGCCATTGATTTAAAAAAAAGAAATTTTTTACAAGTTACTTATTATTTATACAAATTACATAATGCTTTAATAAGTTATAAAAAATAGTACTACATCTTTAACCAAATTTACAAAAAATCACATTTATAATACAAATCTATAATATATTATTTGTAATACCACATAGATTAATAAAATTAAAAAAAATGAATAAATATACAACTTGTTGATATAAATTAAAATATTAAAATATATATAGAAATAGAATGCATATAAATTTATAACATACAAAAGTTACAAAAATATTATATATTATTAAAAGTTAATAATTCATAAATAAATTCACATAACATTATCAGAAAATTTGAAACGTTTTTCTCTTTTTTAACGCTTTATATTTGTAAGAATTTATAAAATTAGATAAAAAATATATTATTTAGGAGTTACAAGTTGTTTCTTAAATAATAGAAATAAAAATTTTATTGTTTGTGAATTTTTTTATTTATTTTTACTACAAATAAAATTATGAGTGGAATATAATAAATTATAATTGTAATACGAAACGGAAGGAAAACGCACTACATATAACTAACTTAACCAAACATGCTGCAATATGCTGCACTGCCAAACAGCAGTTTTCAAAACAGCTGCATTTATGCCACACATTCCTGCCGTGCAAAATATGCTGCCTTTATGGCCAGAGCATTCCTGCTGTCAAATATGCTGCATTTATGCTGCCACAGCCATGCCGAACAGAGCCTTAAAGCACATTTTTGAAAAATTGTCTTGTAATGAGTTTTGATGGCTAGATGTCCATCATTACTCTTAAATATATATGTGTACTATATATATCACATTTGGATGTCTATATTATGGGAAATCAAATTTTCACTTCTATGTGCCTTGTTTTCATGAATAGTGATTTTTATAAGCTATTTTGTAACATATGTTTGTATAAGTAATTAAATTGACAAATAAAGACTATATTACCCTACCCCTAAGTATAAATGGGGGCCGGTTTTTCTTAAGTGTGGTGACTCACACTCTCTTATTAATGTATTAAGTAAGTAATGATAAGTAAATAAACTACTTTTTACTTTTACTACAAATATCTTCAAAAAGTAATTCTATCTCATTCTCTCATTTCCTTCCTTGTTCACACGGCTCCACACCTCTCTTCTTCCTTCTCTTCCACGGTAATACCACACCACCTCCATTAAACCTCTTCTTTGATCTCTTGTAAAATCTAGCTCACTTGTTCAAATCCAAAACAAACACCACCAATCTCTTCCTCTCATCAAGCTCTTCATTTCTATCTTCTTAAAATTCCAAGACCACCATTTCAGTGCCATGGAGTTCCACCATTGAAGGAGCTTGAGCTTGTATTTTTACATATTGTTACTCTCCTTTGCTCTAGGTAAGGAATCTCAAATAAAAACTTCATTTCCTTCATGTTTTTGTGGTAACCGAAAATACATTGAAGGAGCTCTTTGTGTGACTTTGTTCTAGCTTCATTCCAACTTTTCATGGACTAGGTGGAGTCCTCTCTTGTTAGATATTCAAACTCTCTTCAAAGAGTAAGGTAAAACAACTACATTAATGTTTTTGAAACAATGTAAAATTAGGGTTTACAATGAGATGAAGCTTAGCTTGAATACTCATTATAATGTTTGTATATTGTTTAGAACTTGCCAAAGAATCAAATACCATTACCGGTTTTTAAAGGAAACAAGAAAGAAGTTTTGGAAAAGAGGTAAATCTACTAACCTAATGTTGTTTAATGCCTTAGGAGAAATGAGCTTATAATGCTTGTTAAAACTACCTAAAGAGCAAATGGTGAATGACTTAGTAAAGTGTTCTCAAGAGCTTAGTAAAAGGCATATGTGTTGTTGAGTGATTTGCAGGTTAAAGGCAAATATATTGTGGAAATTCAGTGTTTATGATTTATGCATCTTAAGGGCCTAAGAGCCATGTCATTTAAGGGCCTAAGTGCCATGCAATTTAAATTATGCACTATATTGTGAAGTAGTACTTTATGAGTGGAGTTTTTGTTTTAATAAGTGCTTGATGGATTTTTAGTGTTCTTGGTTGTTTGTTGGTAAAAACAATGTGTTTTGGTTTAGTAATGTTCTAGGAGAACCTATGTCGAAATTTAGGTAATAAATGAGATTCTAAGAGTTAAAATGAGTTTGATAAGTTAAGAGGTGTTTAGATTGGTTAAGTGTTGTTCTTGGGTAAGAACATGCATTAAGGTGATTTAGGATGTCACAAGGACTTAGGCATGAGCTTGAGGTTTTAGTATGTACCAAAGTCATTTTGGACTTAGATAGAGACTTAGGCAAACTTTGGTAAAATAAGGAGAAAGTGTAAACTTGGAAAAGAATTTCAAGAATGACATAAGGAGTTAGTTGTGAGAAATAGTGCTTAAGAGATGATGTTAAGATGTGGAGAAAGCATTTTGGGATAGTAGTTATCATAGGTGAGAAACACCATTTAGAAACCTAGTATAAAATGTTGTAAGTGTTAAGGAATTTTACAAGGAAATAAGTAAAGGCTTAAGAAATTAGAAAATGAGTTTTATGAGTGTTTAAGGATGTCTTAAGGTGTATTTGAAGTGCCTAAATGAGGTTAGGGTGTACTAGGGTATATGGGGTGAAGTTTGGAGTTGAATGTAAAAGGAAAACAAGGGTCTGGGCCAGACCGAACTTGCGACCGAACTTGCAAGGTCGGAGCCCAGTTTACCCTGCGAGAATGGCTTCTGGAATGGACCGACCTTGGGGACCGGACTTGCAAGGTCGGTCGGGCTTGTATTTTGTGTACGGATTGAGTTACTGGAATCAACCGAACATAGGACCGGACTTGGCAAGTTCGGTCGGGCTAAATTTTCAAAGGGAAGAAACTCTCGGGAAAAGACCGAACTTGGGTAAGTTCGGTCGGTAAGGTCGGTCGGACCTAAACTTGTAAAAAAAAAAAAACAGAAAAGAATGTGACCTATGTAGTTAACCCTAGGGTATATAATGAAGGTAACCTAGGGTAAGTTAGACATTAACATGTCAAATAATTATGTTAAACACTTAGTAAATTTGGAGGTTAATAAGTTAATTAACCGACGTTCTTGGATCATGTATAGGAGTGACCTACGGTGGAAACAAATCAAGGCAAGGACCAAGGTATGGTTTTCTTGCAGTCTGTTGCCTACCGGTTTACACCGGCTTGTGTGTTGTATGTTTTTCTGTGTGTTTATGACGTTATAAGACTTAAACATGTAATGAGTTTACAGTTGTTCATATTATTGTGATGTTATGTTGTGACTCATTTCCCTTGTGTGTGTTTAACATGACTTACCACCTATTGTGTTGGTTGTTAAGTTCCACTATGAACTTCTAACAAGTGTTAACTGGGAAGTGAGGAATCCGGTTGTCCGGTTATGCATGTAAGTTAAGAGTAGATATCTGAATCAGATTCGACTCTTATGTTGTTAAGATTGTTCTCCTTAATTTGGCGTTCGATCTCCCGCTAGCTTCTTCCAAAGCTTATCTATTCTGACTTATGATCGGTTTAGTGGGAACATGTGTTTGTGTGGTGTGTTCGGGTCACTAAATCCGAACCATCTGTGACTTAAGTTACTCGTTCGTCTAACAGAACGGTAATGAGTGTGTTTAACGAGCTTAACATGAGAGTGAATCACTCTCTAGGCTCTTGTGTTATTTGACCCTTGTGGTTTGTTATTGTGGAACGAAGATCCACTGTGTATGTGTTGTTGTGCTGTGCACTATTGTTGCTATGCCACATGTTATGTTATGTTATGTATATAAATGAATGCCATGTTATCATGACAATTAGTTGCGCGTATCCCGGTAGCCGATGGGCTGCGCGTTAGCCATACCAGCCAAGGGTTGCTGACCCCTCGGGGGATCCATATTTCTTTTACTGCAGGATGAGGATCGAAGAAGCGGAGTGGCTCTAGATCCTAGGATGTGATTTACTTTTGTATACTTTTGGGATGATGGCCCGGGATGCGCCTGTGCTCCCGTGGCGTTATATATATTTGGTTGTTGCGGTTAACAGTGATGTGTTACAGTGAAGAATATGTAAACACTCGGTATTGTATATGATGTATTTATGGTTTAGTTTTATGCTCGGGAGTCTGATCATCAGACCGGTACACTTGTATTTATTCTGCCTTGTCAACCACGTGGGTGGTTGACGGCGTTGTAGCACCGAAGCGTTAGTTACTGTTTAGTTATTCATTCCGCTGCGATTTCATTTAGTGACATGTGCGTAGTAGGGGTGTTACATCTTCTCTCTGGCATTAGGACATACAAACTATGCATTATCATTACTCTCTACTTGACACTGTGCCTCTGCAGTGATAACTCATTGGACTGCTGCATCTGGTACACTTGTTTGAATAAGGGCTGAAAATATATCATTCTTGAACTGATAAACACTCGAACTTACTGATTTTAAATATAGTTATTATCTTTGGTATTAGGATATACACGCTCTGCGTTCTCATCATTCTCTACTTGAATTTGCGCCTCAACAGTGATCAATCAGTGGGCTGCTGCATATCGTATACCTGTTAGAATAAGGGCTGAAAACAGATCATTCTGGGACTGGTAATACACTCGTACTTGGTGATTTTAAATATTGTTATTTTCTTTGGTATTAGGATATACATACTCTGCGTTCTCATCATTATCTACTTGAATTTGCGCCTCTACAGTGATAAGTCACTGGGCTGCTACATCTCATACACCAAATTGAACACGGCCTGAAAAGTTCACTTCGGAACCGGTAATACACTCCAACTTCTTTTGTCTCTTTGCCATTAGGACATACACACTCTGCATTCTCATCAGTGGGTTGTTGCATTATGTACTTAGTTGTTTTTATATTGGTTTTACCTTTGGTATTAGGACATACATACTCTGCGTTAATTACCTGTCCAGATATACCCGATAGGGGTATATCTCAACCGGAAACTATAACTTTAAAAGGACCCGAAATCAGCAACAAACTAACCCGGACCAAAATGAACCATATTATTGTTAAGCCAAGAATAAACCACAATATTCCACAACCATCCAAACCAAAATCACCCAAACCCAAGTAACCACAAACATACCTTATTTATAGTGGCGGAGCCAGGTTTTGGAATTTAGGGGGCCATATTATAAAATACATTGTATTATATGTATTTTTCTATTGAATTTTTATTTTATAAAATACAGTGTTGTAGAAGGAAGATGGCAAATTCATGGATGTATAGTGGAAAATTTGACAATAAGTTTCTCGAAGGAGTTGACAAATTCTACAATGTTCTGGTGAATAATTTGACTCCTGCCAATAAGGGAATATATTTTGTCCTTGTGGACTACACAAACTATTTGAAGTATCGAGAGATAGAAAAAATAAAGGAACATCTGATTCATTATGGTTTTACAAAGACTATGAAGATATAGTCCGGTGGCATGGTGAGAGTGCAGTAAATGTCACGTGTAATGAACAAGACTATGGTGAAGACATCCAAACAATTGTGGTCGATGACCACAACACAATAGACAGTGAACCAGATTTCGATGACATTGCTTCAATGTTGGAAGATGTTGAACAAGAATTTTACAACAGGCCAGACACCTATGAGACTTTGTGGATTTATTGAAAAACACATTGTATCCAGGGTGTGGGGTGTGATCCTACAAATTTGAGTAGATTGAGTGCTGTCATGAAACTCTTCAATTTAAAATCGAAATATGGTTGGAGCGATGTGAGTTTCACTGCTCTTTTACAGCTGATGAAGAGCATGCTACCTGAGGATAATGTTTTACCAACGTCGACTTACGAAGCAAAAAAGTTGATGTGTCCAATGGGTATGGAGTACAAAAGATCCACGCTTGTCCATCAGGTTGTATTTTGTACTGGAAAGATTATGAGTTTGCTGGTAACTGTCCAGAATGTGGAGAATCTTGTTATATGAAGAAAAAACAAAATGAATCTAGTGGTCGTAAAGACAAATCTCCTGCTAAAGTTTTATGGTACTTACCCATTCCATGATTCAAGTGTCTACTTGCAAATGGAAAAGACGCAGAGAATCCAATGTGGCATTCAACTCACAGAAAAAAAGACGAAAAATTAAGACATCCGACTGATGCATCACAGTGGAAAAACATTGACAAAACATTCCTCATTTTGGTAGCGAGCCAAGAAATCTGAGACTTGGTCTATGCACTGATGGATGAACCCTTTTGGTACATTGAGTAGTATACATAGCACGTGGCCGGTATTATTGATGATCTACAATCTACCACCATGGTTGTGTATGAAACCCAGACACATTTTGTTGTCACTTTTGATATCTGGTCCAAAAACAACCGGGAAACAAAATAGATGTTTTTATAACCATTAATAGATGACCTATAACTCCTGTGGAATGAAGGGGTAATGGTGTATGACTCATTCAGTAAGGAATTTTTTAACTTGTGTGCTATGTTATATTGCACCGTCAATGACTTTCTTGCTTATGGTAATCTTTATGGTTATACAAACAAAGGTGCATGTGCATGTCCTATTTGTGGAGAGCGTACATCTAGTATCCGCTTGAAACATAGTGGTAAAAATGTTATATGAGACATCGACAGATGCTTCCAAAGAGTCACAAATACCGTAAGATGTCGGTTGAATTTGACGGAAAGACTGATCACAGTGTAGCTCGTCCACCCTTATCAGGATCAGAGGTGTATAGAAGGGTGTAACATATTGTCAAAACTTCGGTCCATCGACAAGGAACACAGAGAAAAGTGTGTGGAAAAAAAGAATCTTTTGGGAACTTGAGTATTGGCAACATTTAGATGTCAGACATTGTATTGATGCAATGCATGTAAAAAATGTCGGAGAAAGAGTTACTTACAACCCTATTGAACATAAAAGGCAAACAAAAGATCATTTAAATGGGAGGAAAGATTCGATTGAGTTGGGGATAAGGCAAGATCTTTGGCCGCAAGAACGTGGAAAACACACATTCTTGCCCCCCGCATGTCACACATTGTCAAAACAAGAGAAACATAGTCTGTGCAGTATCCTTCATAACATCAAGGTGCCATCAGGGTATTCATCTAACATAAGAAATCTGATGTCAATGTTTGATCTGAAATTAGTTGGAATGAAATCCCATGATTATCATGTGTTGATGCAAGACTTTTTGCCCATTGCAATTCGTGGGATCGTACTTGATGCGGTAAGAAACACAATTACAAACCTTTGCGTGTTTCTTAAGGTAGTTTCAGCTAAAGTTCACGATGTGGATAATCTTAAAAAATTACAAGCTGATCTTATTGTCACAATGTGTCAGTTGGAGATGTATTTTCCTCCTCCATTCTTCGACATCATGGTACATTTACTGGTTCATTTGGTCACAGAGGTTAAAGAGTGTGGACCTGTATATCTTCGTTATATGTATCCTTTTGAAAGATACATGGGTATATTAAAGAGTGTGGACCTGTATATCTTCGTTTATGTATCCTTTTGGTAACAGAGGTTAAAGAGTGTTGTTTTTGTACTCACTATTTGGAAAATATTGAATCCATTGGTCTTCCTAAATCTAGACATGAAGGCAGACTTCAGGACAAGGTAAAGTTGGAAGAAAACTGAAAAGAATTGATATTGAAACTCTTAACAAAGCTCACTTAGTTGTGTTTAGTCACCTTCAAATTGTAGAACCATATTTTGACGAGCACCTGAACATGCTCTACCACAAAATCCTACCATGAGTGACATTAGACTAAAAAGGAGCAGAATAAAACTTTTGTCACATGGTTCAAGGATAAAGCTTTTTCTGAACAGTCAACCAGACTACAAGAAATAGTGAAGACATTGGAACTTAGTCCTAATCTTGATGTTGTTTCATATGAAGGATATGATGTAAATGGATTCACTTTTTACACGGTGAAATATCTCAAACCTTAACCACCTTGATTAAAGGTGAATTAAATTAAAGGAGAACCTAAGCAAGGATTAGTCGTTAAATTATAAACACTAATGAACATGATTCAATGGAGAATCATGTTATACACTAAGGCATTTATATGCTCACAATTTATAGTCCATGGAAGTCATTAAACTTCACACTAAACAATGGACTAAAGGAGGAACAGCCTTAAGGTGAAATCAACCATTAAAGTAAATGTAACATGTTATACCTTAATACATGTACTAAGATCATTAAGTATACCTTACAAATCACAATAATAATAAGTATATCATTCATACAAAAATATACACAAGGAATAAACCTTAAGGCAAGACAATAACATGGGTTAAAACTAACACATGAAACAAGTCCAATGTGACAACACCTACACATATAATATTACAATATATAAGTGTGCAATGTGAAACAAAACAAAAAAATAAGTTGTTGTCCAGCACTTGTGGCCGTAAAACACCAAGAATAAGAGAGGAAAGAAACAAAAGCAAGGCATAAAATAAACTACTAATTACTACTCAATATTATATGCAATGTTAGTACATGACTCACCATGAATTAAGAAGAAGAAGAGATCAAAACAACCCTTGCTGCGCTCATTCTCAGGTGAACAAAAACAATAAAGCAAGAAGAGACTTAAGAGAACCAGAGTAAATTAAGGAGGGATTGTACGTACATGATATGACTTATAATTATTCAATACTACAAGTAATAAACAAGAACAAAAAAAAGAAACATACTTCGATTGAAGCAGCTCAATTCTACCGTTTTTTAAGTTGAAAGAAGAGAGGATGATAGAGACTTTGTACTTGTTGTCATAAGCCTTAAGAGTATAATATGTTAAAGAGTAACCAATGGACAAAGAAGAGATCTAGCATCAGATTTTGGAGGTTGTTTATCGATTTTGGAGGCAAGGAAAGAAAGGGGAATAGGTAGAAGGTACTTGCCTAAGGAATAAACTAACATGTAGAAGGTACTTGCCTAAGGAATAAACTAATATGTAGAAGTACACTAACTCATTACTTCCAATTCAAATAAAACTAACCCTTCCCCCTCTCACACTTCCTTGCCGGCAACTTCCAAAGTTCACAGCCATGTTTTCTTCTTCATTTTGCTTTCCTTGCAACATCATTAAACACCTAACTAATCTAGCTCTTTTCTCCTCCTTTCTTCCACTCATGACCATCTTTGTTTCCCTTGCAATATTGTGGACAAAATAATCTCCCTTGAAGGCTGAAACTTCAACCAAAATTAACTTGAGCAAGAGGAGGATTAAGATCATCTTTTAAAGGTAAAAACATGCTCTAAACACCAAGGTTCCTTATGTCATTTTTTATGTCCAAAAATCCCACTCCATTAACACCATCTTTCCTTGCTCTTTCCATGGACAAAGTCCTTGTGTTCAAGCTCTTGAAGGTGCCGAAAATCTACAAGACAAACCAAAGGTAATGTCATGAAAATACAAGCTTTTTCATGCTATAAACACTTCCTACTCTTAGATGCTCCAAGAACTATTTTTTTTTCATATGTTCCTATCCATTGCCGAAACTTAGAGGAAGAAAAACCCTTCCTTGAAAGCAAAGGTAAAACTAAACTCTTGAACACATTTTTCATACTTTAAGACACCATTTTCCTAAGTCATTTTATGCTAATCTAATACCCTAACCTTACCCTTCATTACATTCTATGTAAAATGGCTGAAATGGAGTTTCTAAAATCCCTAAGGGCTTCCAAAAATTTCAAGGGAGAAACAAAGAAGAGGAAAATATACCTTAAGAGTGGTAAGCATCTAAATCATGTTTTAATGTCTTAAACACTTCAAAAATCTTAATTTGAACAAAAAATAAATATTTTCCCCACCATGACAAAAGAGGGCCGAAGTTAGAAGTCTTGGAAACAACATTTGAAGCATTAAAAAGGTAAGTTAAGCTTAAGGCTTAATTAGGTATTTTAAGTTGTTCTAGGTGTATATTTATTATGGCCGAAATTTAGCTGTTAAGGATGGGTTTAGTTTGACCTCTATAGGATTATAAACTGGTGTGGAACACTTGGATAGGCTTAAAAATAATTTAGACACTTAAATGTCATTTTAATAAAGTTTAAAAACATTTTATGTAAATGAAATTGTAATGGCTGTAATGTGTTATTAGGTCCGAAATTTCAGTATGCTTTTATGGACATTTTGATGTATTCAAAGTGTATAAAATAGTTTGTACCTTAGCCAAAAGTTTAGGTATATTTTATAAGCATTTTATGACATTATAAGCTTTAAAAACATAAGTTATAAAACTATATGTTAAAAGTTTGTTACAGCTGAGAACTTACTGTATAAATGGGTTGTTTAAGAGCTACATAAGTGTATAAACTTGTGTTATAAATTTTGGGCAAGCCAAATTTAATTATAAGTACTTAAATGACTAGTTTATTAAGTTATGTGGTAAAAGTGTAATTTTCAAAAGTATGGAGTATAAATATTAAAAGCCGAGTATAATCTGTAATTTTGGCTTTATAATAATGTAATATAGTGTATGAGCTTATATTAATATTATGAATTTGGGTAAATTAGATAAGTGTGAGTTAAAATAACAAATTATAATGTTTTGGGGCTAATTTGTAAATTCTAGAAAATTGGTGTCTAGCCGAGAAATATGTAAAAACTCTAGGTATGTTAGTGCATTAGAAATTAATTTAGGTAGTGGTCCAAGTGTTGACCGAAAATTGGGATTAGAAATAAGTAATAACATAAAATATAAAGTTTATAAAAGTTTTGGGGTGAAAATGTAATTAAGAAGAGTTAGGTGCAAAAATCAAATTAATCTGTGGGCTGTATCATAAATTACAGAAGTATGGTGGTACATTCGGGATTAGCCAAAATGAAATATTAAAACCATAGCTTATATAATATTATAGGCATATTATAAGATTTAAGGGGGATTAAAATGTAAATATAGAAACATTGAGTGTAAAACTGAAATGATAAAGGGGCTGTTGTGTAAAACCGAAAATATTAGGGTAAATTCATAATTAACTAGAAAGAAATATTAAAACTATAGATTATATAATATTATGTAAATGTTATAAGATTGAAGGGGTGCAAATAAATATAGAAAAGTTTAGTGCAAAACCGGAAATAAATGTGGCTGAATGGTAATTACCGAAAGTTGTTGTGTCCAAACAGTAACTACATAATATATAGGGGTGAAATTATAATCTAATAAAGTAAGGAATTAAAACTATATAATATAATGTAATTAGAGGAGAATGTAAAGTTTATGAAATTATTTGGGTGTAATGTAAATAACCGAAAATATAGTGTCTTTATTCAAATTAAAATTATAATAAGTCCTATGTGGTTATTTGAAGGAATTAGAAAAGAAATCTTGATTTAAGGAATTCTGAAATTAAAACTATAGGTTATATAAGTATAAGGAATTAATGTATAAACAATAAAATATTATTTGGAGTTAGATTGTAAATATGAATGATATAAAATATTTGTGTTCGTATGTGACCTAGGAATATTATTAAGGAGTTAGTAAAGTTGTTAAGTCATCTAGACGATTACAATATATGAGTTAAATAATACATGTATATACATTTAAGGATTCTAAAATAAATCAAAAAGGAAATAAAATAACATCTTATACATGAAATCATGCGGGTAATTAAAAGAAAGAAATTACCACACTAATATAAGTCTCATAAATAAAGACTATATAAATAATACCTTAATTATAAGTGAGGTTGTGGGATGAAAGAAATATTAACGAACGATTATCACATCTCACTTAGGATAACAAGAATAACGTAATCACACTGTAATACGGTTTTGGAATTAGTACATACGTGCATGGAGCGCATGCACAAGCACGTAAGGATTAGAACGTAAGAAAACGTTTCATATAAGTAAACTAATAACCGGTTGAATTATTGACACGTTTGATTAATAAATTATAGGCGGGATTCGTATTGGATAGTAGGGATTGCCAGACGAGAATTGGCAGACATCTATTAGGCCAAGGTATGGTTTCTTGTAGCCTGCTTGCTACTGAGTTATACTTGGCTTGTGTGTTAGTTGCTTGTTTGAAAAATGACTACAAGATTAAAGCATGTAATACGGATTATTATTCTCATGCTGTGAACATGTGTTTTCTAACTTGATCTGCTATTTGTCGTATTACTAACTACACGGTAGATTAGTTAAGACACACACAAGAAACAATTGAATTATGGATGGAAGTTCTAGAGGATTAAGGGAATAAATTTATTCTATTGAGAGGACTAACAAGAACCGCCTCACTAACTACTTACGAAATTGATTAACAACATTACAATGACTAACAAAGTCAAGCTATGAGAATTTAAATTATACTTAATTATTGGGGGGTTGAGAGGATCCGGGTAGACCGCGCACGCGTGTTTAGGATTGAGAGGGTGACATCTGCATCAGATTCAACCTCATGATAGATGCGTCGATGGACTGCATCTCCCAAGAGTACAAGCGATTAGCTCGACGTCTTTGGCGCATGATCACAGACGAGGGAAGGAAGGCATGCCACCATTGGCGCATATTATTATTGCTTCGTGAGTATAGTACTCACCGCATACGGGCCACTGCCCCAAGTAATTTTATACAGTCATTAACCTGTGGCTGTTTGAGAAACATTAAGAGAATTAATAACAATCCCATTGTGTGGATTGTGTTGGTAAATTGATTGAACCGGAACATTTCCAATAAACGAATTACAAGTATAAGAGGATAACAATTTTATGGAAGGACTTGAGGAACTAACTTAATCTAAAGATTAAGGTTGGAAGGAATACTAACCCTTGTATGATGAATTGATCCCATAGTACGGATTGTTGGTTGGTTATTTGCTTGTTATGTTATATTGACATGCTGAGTGTTTATAGTATTTCACTATATGTGCAAGCCTATTAATAAATTAATCGCATGTTCATCCGACAAATTAGTTGAGTGTAGCCCGATAGCTTGTGGGCTACACGTTATCATACCAGCGTTGTTGCTGAGCCTTCGAGCACCCCATTTTCAGGTACTTAGCTGGAGAGCTTCAAGTGGAGCGTAGTGGGTAGACGATGTTTGGGTTATATTGATTTGGTTAAGACATCATTAGACTTGTATTGTATTAATTCAGACTTAGTGACTCGGTATGTATTTTAAGGAGATTGGTATTGTATTTCCAGTCATTCGAACCGTAACATTTGGGATGGAAGGGCCTTGTCACTCACGAGGGTGGCTGGCGGCGGTAACACCGATTTGTTTAAGTTATATCTGCTGCGGTTTGATGTTTATGTTGAGGACTATTAAATGTTAATTATGGGGGGTGTTACACACGGAACGACAAGATCAAAGATCTACGAATCAAAACAGTGGCATAAATGTAGTTGCTTACCAGAGTACGTACAATGTCAGAGGTGTGGGTCAAAATCCAGTGGAATTGAAATAGTCGTATTATGGTGTGATACAAGATATTTGGGTTCTATATTACACCAACTACGAGACTTGTGTGGTTCGATGCAACTGGATTGACAATAAACATGGCTATCGTGAGGAGAAACATGGTATGAAACAGGTGCATCTTGGTAGTGCAACACCCACAGTTGAGCCTTTTGTTGTTACAACTAAGGCCAAACAAGTATATTACATTCCTGATCAATCTAATCCTAGATGGTCCATTGTACATAAAGGCAAAGAGGAATATTCGGTGTGGATGGTGTGGTTGATGAGGATGAGTACGACATGCAAGATGAAATACTAAATCTTTCTATCCAATTACCAACGGAGGCAAATCATATTATAAATTGCGAGCGCTTAGATCATGGTGAAGGAATGTGGGTTGATTAATGTGAGGTTCTAACAAAATATATTGATAATATGTCCATATTTATTGTAACACCCCCAAACACTGGCCTAGGAGTTAGGGGTATTACACGCCGCGTATTATTACATAATAACGCAAGGCTCTAATAAATGAACTTAAACAGATAATCAAACAAGGCCCAAAACGAATACTTGAATAAAGTATAATCAAAATGATGTCGTAACATCCCAAAAGTTATTACAGAACCCACCAAACGAATATCAAAAGCAGAAGCTAACTGAAGAGGCCCAAAGGCTCAAAGTCAAATACAAATGTCTCAAAGAAACCAAATAACAAACAAACTAAACTCCAGAGCTGAGCAAAGTGACCCTCGCTGATCAATCTGCAATGTTAGATAAAGTAGGGGGATGAGCAAACAACTATGCCCAGTAGATGACCAACTTCATCAACCAGCATGCTCAAAACATTTTATAGAATATTATCAAATCATAAGGAGTTGAAAGAATCCATAAACATGTCAGAAATCAGAAGCAGAAGTCCATACAACAAAGGACTAAATAGAGTCAGATACAGACAGAATCAGAAAATAGAGCGGGTCACTAGTTGATCACAGCATACAGACAGAACGAGCAACCAGCTCGTAAACAGAACGAGGAAACCTCACTCGTAAACAAAACAGGTGGAACACCTGTGAACAGAACGGGGAACATCACCCGTGAACAGAAGGATCCTACATAGCGTGCTACGAGACAGCGAGACCAGCCATCCAAAGGTTCAGATACAGAGATAACTAGGTCCCAAAACAGAAGCTTAAAACAGATAAGCATATGTGCAACCATTGCACCAGAGAGCAGATAGGAAACTGAGAAATCAGAAGGGCATCCAACCCCGCAAATAGAAGTCACAGAATTCAGAAGCTTGTTGAAGGCTATTAAATCAGAACACATAACCATGTGCTCAAACATGTATAACAGATAGTATTTGGAAAGAGGAAACCAACGCCGCAAATGTCACTCAAAACGGAGCTCAAACGAGCAAGTTATGGTGAAAACAGAGAGGGGTCCGAACTTGTGTCCTAACTTTGAAGCTCGGACACAAGCGCAGACTCAAAACAGAGGGGAAAATCAACATGTCCGAACTTCGAAGTTTGGACTGAAGTTCGGACAGTTTTCCGGAAAAAGTACGAGGTGAAGTCCGAGCTTCGAAGCTCGATTTATTTCAGGAAACAGGGGTGTCGAACTTCAAAGTTCGGACTGAAGTTCGGACACCTGCAAAACTCGAAAAAATAAAAACGCAGCAGAGGCATGTCCGAACTTCAAAGCTAGGACTGAAGTTCGGACATCCCGAAAAATGCAGTTTTCCTGAAGCGAACAGAAATGAACAGAGGCACAAAAAACATGTCAAAACAACACACACATTGACAAAACAACCTTGGGGGTTTAATCCACTGAAATGGCATTAAATCATACATAAATCACACACAAACACGAAGTCAATCCAACAAGATTTTGTAGAAACCAAACTCCCCAATGTTGAACGCACGGATCGAATCTGAAAGCCACCTACCTCAAAAACAGAAGAACCTCTCCATCTGAACAGCAGTCGATCTTCAATCTGAACACCAGTCGACTACCAAGCAGACACCCAACAGAGCAGACCAACAACGCAATCCAATTCAGACACTGAATTCCCATAACAACGCAAAAGTACAACCCTCAATCAGAAACTTTTAAACTACAAATCTGAAACGGAAACGAAATTAAATCCCGCACCTGAATCTGTCTACAGATTGCAGAGCGTCCACAGCAGTAGAGATCGACAGAGAACGTCGGGAGAAGTTGCTGATTATAACTAGATTGTAGAAATTAGGGATTGGAAGATATGCACAACGTGAAGAAACAAGAAACAACCGATGCAATTACCTTGGCTGATCCGGGATACGCAGCAGAGAAGCAATTCCCCAGCAGCAGTCCGATTGTAGAGACTCCAAACAGCAGTGCAGTAGAACGATCAACGGAGAAGAGAGCTTGAGAGAGAAGAAGAAGAATGTCTGAGAGCTTGAGCGACTGATCGTGAGTGTAATTCTGATTAGCGTTGTATTTAGGGAATTATTTATAACCCTTAACTGACAAAATAAATCCCTTATCATTTAATAAATAATACGAATGACCTCCTCGCCCTTGTCATTAATCCAAAGGACCTCCATGTCCTAAATTAGAAATAAACCAACTTAAAATAAGATTGTGATGAAATAAATTATAACCAAATCTTGGGTTATAACATCACCTCCCCCTTAAAAGAATTTCGTCCTTGAAATTAAAACGTACCTACTGCTCGAAGAGGGTGGGAAACTTAGAACACTTCGCTTTCGACCTCCCAGGTCGCCTCTTCCTCTAACTGTCCCGACCACTGCACCTTCACCAAGGGCATGGTCTTACTCCTGAGCTTGCGAACATCCCGGGCTAAAATCCTCAAAGGAACTGCCTCGAACGCGAAGTCCTCCCTCAACTGAAGCGGACTGAAGTCAATCACATGCGACGGGTCCGGAACATACTTCCTAGCATAGACACGTGGAACACACTGTGAACACTCGCCAACGACGGTGGCAGAGCTAAATGGTAGGCAACCGGTCCGATCCTCTCCAGGATCTCAAAAGGACCCACAAAGTGAGGGCTAAGCTTGCATCTCTTCCCAAACCGAACAACTCCTCGAACTGGAGACACCTTCAGATACACATGGTCGCCCACCTCAAACTCCAGAGGTCGTCTCCTCTGATCGGCGTAGCTCTTCTGACGACTCTGAGCCACAAGCAAGCGCTCTCTGATAGACTGAATCTTAGCTACAGCATCCTCAACTAAGTCCGGACCAACAACTGCCCTCTCCTTCAGATCATCCCAACAGATGGGTCTGCATCTCCTACCATACAAGGCCTTGAACGGGGCCATCCTAATGCTAGTCTGAAAGCTGTTATTATACGCGAACTCTATCAAGGCAACGTACTAGTCCCAACTGCCCCCAAAGTGAAGCACACATGCTCTGAGCATGTCCTCCAGGACCTGATTCGTCCTATCTGTCTGACCATCTGACTGAGGATGATACGCTGAACTGAATGGAAACTTTGTCCCCAAAGCCTGATGTAAACTATGCCAGAATCTGGATACGAAGCGAGGGTCTGTGTCAGACACAATAGAAGTAGGAACTCCATCCAGACGCACGTTCTCATCCACATACAACTGAGCCAAGTGATGCAAAGTGAAAGTCTTCCTAACAGGCAAGAAGTGAGCGCTCTCGTGAGTCTGTCCACTATCACCCAAACTGCATCAAAACCCCTCGGAGTCTTAGGCAGTCCCATAAAAGTCCATACCAACGCTCTCCCACTTCCACTCCGGAACGGGTAGAGGCTGAAGCAAACCAGCTGGTCTCTGATGCTCTGCCTTGACCTGCTGACAGGTCCGACATCTGGATACAAAGTCAGAAATGTCCCTCTTCATGTTGCTCCACCAGAATGTCTCACGTAGGTCCCGGTACATCTTCACACCTCCTGGGTGTACCGAGTACGGGGCTCCATGAGCCTCCTGCATAATCTCCCGCCTCAAGGCGTCGTCTGCAGGCACACAAACACGGTCTCTGAATCTCAGACAGCCATCCTCTGAAACTCTAAACTCAGACTCCTGACTGGTAGCAATCCCATCTCTGATCTTACACAAACTGACATTGAGCTCCTGACTGGCCTTGATCCGGTCGATCAAGGTGGGCTGAACCTGCAACGCTGCTAACATTCCAGACCTCTCTGGACGGACGACCCAAATACCCATACGCTGCAACTCGAGAGCAGACCTCTGCACACCAGACAAAGCGCAAATGGCTCCAGACGGACCCCTCCTACTGAGCGCATCAGCAACCACATTCGCCCTACCCGGATGGTAGAGGATCTCCAGAACATAATCATGCAGCAACTCGAGCCACCTCCTCTGCCTCAAGTTCAACTTCTTCTGAGTGAACAAGTACTTGAGGCTCTTGTGGTCCGTATATACCTTGCACGCAGCTCCATAAAGATAGTGCCTCCAAATCTTTAACGCAAAAACCACAGCAGCTAACTCCAGATCATGGGTCGGGTAATTCCTCTCATGTGGCTTCAACTGACGAGAGCCATATGCAACAACCTTCCCATGCTGCATCAAAATGCACCCAAGTCCCTTATGGGACGCATCACAGAAAACCTCCAGTCCGTCAGTACCCTCTGGAAGTGTCAAAATCGGTGCAGTAGTCAACCTCTTCTTCTGCTCCTGAAAACACTGCTCACAGGCCTCGCTCCACTCAAACTTCGCATCCTTCTATAGCAGACGAGTCAAAGGGGTCACTAGCTTGGAGAAGCCCTCCACAAACTTACAGTAATAGCCCGCTAATCCAAGGAAGCTACGAATATCTCCAACATTAGTGGGCCTGGCCCACTCTGTAATAGCTCTAATCTTCTCCGGGTCCACAGAGATACCATCCTTAGAGATCACGTGTCCCAAGAACACCACCTGGTCCAACTAGAACTCACACTTCTTTAGCTTCACGTACAGCTCCTTCTCCCTCAGAGTCTGGAGAACGGTCCTCAAATGCTCCTCGTGCTCCTCAGCACTCTTGGAGTACACCAAGATGTCATCAATAAATACTACAACGAACTGGTCCAGAAACGGCTTGAACACCCGGTTCATCATATCCATAAATACGGAAGGCGCATTCGTCAGACCGAATGGCATCACTAGGAACTTGTAGTGTCCATAACGAGTCCTAAAAGCGGACTTAGGCACATCATCTGCCTTAATCCTCAACTGATGATAACCGGACCTCATATCGATCTTCGAAAACACCTTAGCTCCTACTAACTGGTCGAACAAGTCATCTATGCGCGGGAGAGGATACCTATTCTTAATGGTAACCTTGTTGAGCTCCATGTAGTCAATGCACAAGCGCATGCTACCATCCTTCTTCTTAACAAACAGAACGGGCGCACCCTAAGGTGACACACTAGGGCGAATGAAGCCCTTATCCAGCAGCTCCTGCACCTGGACCTTCAACTCCTTGAGCTCAGCAGGCGTCATGCGGTATGGGGCCTTAGAAATCGGTTGAGTCTCAGGTGCGAGCTCGATCGAGAACTCCACCTCTCTGACAGGGGGAAGCCCAGGTACATCATCCTGGAACACATCTGGGAAGTCTCTGACCACTGGAATCTCTTCCAACTTCGCATCCTTCCGAACCTCAGGGATGTAGCACAAATACCCCTGGCATCCTTTCCTCAAATGGCGAAACGCCTGCATAGCTGATATAACTGGCGGCGAGCACGGGAGTCCATTCCCTGCTACAACTAGGCGGGGCTGACCCGGCTCCTCAAAAGAGACTCTCGAAGCAGCACAATCAATGTGGGCATGGTGCGCAGCAAGCCAATCCATGCCCAAGATCACATCAAAGGTAGTCATCTCCATCAGGATGAGGTTAGTACACAGAGTCCTATCTCTGACTCACACAGGACTATCTTTACAAACAGATTTTAATAGCATAGAAGAGTCCCTAACTAATGGACTATGCACACACAACTCAACACCTAGAGGCACAACAGGTAAACCGAGCTCACCCACCAACTCGGCAGAAATAAAAGAGTGGGTGGCTCCAGAGTCAAACAAGCAGAAAGTAGAACGAGAAGACAGCTGGAGAAACCTGTGACAACTCTGTCAGTCGATCGGTCTCTCTCTCCAGCCATCGAGTACACTCTGGTCTGGCCCTGGGGCTTCTTCTACTCAGCCCGGTCTCGATCTCTGGACCCTGAGGCAGGCTCACCAGCTCTACCTCCAGAGCTACCTCTGCTCCCCTCGGCCTGAGGACAGTCAGCTATCCTATGCTCCAAGGATCCACACTTGAAGCAGGCTTCGGACTTCCTGTAGCAGTCCTGACCTCTGTGAAACTTGCCGCAGACCTGGCACTTCGGAGCAGGAGCTGACGAAGACGAACCACCTCTATCTCTCGAACGGTCTCCAGAGCGGTCTCCAGTAGACTGCTTCTTCTGAAGCAGACTGGTCTCTCCTATCACCCTCATCGGACCTCTTCTTCCTCTTCTAGTCCTTCCCTCCAGACTGGCGACCTCTCAAATCAGCCTCTACCAACAGGGCGACATCAGCAACGTCCCTAAAGGTCTTGTGACGCAGGGGCGTCACAGCAGAGCGAATATCTGGCCTCAAGCCGCTCTCAAACTTCCTGGCCTTCCTATGCTCATCTGGCTCAAGTGCAAACTTCGACAGGCTGATAAACTTACGAACATACTCCTCAACGCTCATGTCCCGACCCTGGCGTAGTCGGTTATACTCTAGAATGCGCCGGTCCTTATAGACGTCGGGGTAGAACTGCTTGTTGAACTCCCTGAACTGCTCCCACGTCCAAGGCTGTGGGAACTTCCCCATCACGGACCTCCACCACTCCTTAGACTCAGCCTTGAAAAGGAAGGTGGCAAATTCGACCTTCTGCTCCTCCTCGGAGCCCATGACTCACAGCAAGTCCTCGACCTCAGTCAACCAGTGACTAGCCTCCTGGGGGTCTCCTGCCCCATCGAACGACGGCGGCTTCAGCTTCATAAACTCCTGAAGCGCCTTCACATTCCTGCCTCCAGCATCAGCCCCAGCTGGGCCTGGTCCGCCAACTGGTCCTCCTCCAGCTGGTCCACCCCCTGCAGCCATGGTCTGCATGAGCTGCGTCATAAACTGCTGAACAGCATCAGCAACATTTTCTGGAGCCCTTCTTGACGGCATTCTGAAAGTCCAACAGCAAGCAGTTAGACTCAGACACTAGCACTGACATTTCTGACTGACTGGCTAACTTAAAATCCCAGCAGATTAGAACCCAGAGCTCTGATACCACTAAATGTAACACCCCAAACACTGGCCTAGGAGTTAGGGGTATTACACGCCGCGTATTATTACATAATAACGCAAGGCTCTAATAATGAACTTAAACAGATAATCAAACAAGGCCCAAAATGAATACCTGAATAAAGTATAATCAAAATGATGTCGTAACATCCCAAAAGTTATTACAGAACCCACCAAACGAATATCAAATGCCTAAGCTAACTGAAGAGGCCCAAAGGCTCAAAGTCAAATACAAATGTCTCAAAGAAACCAAATAACAAACAAACTAAACTCTAGAGCTGAGCAAAGTGACCCTCGCTGATCAATCTGCAATGTTAGATAAAGTAGGGGGATGAGCAAACAACTATGCCTAGTAGATGACCAACTTCATCAACCAGCATACTCAAAACATTTTATAGAATATTATCAAATCAGAAGGAGTCGAAAGGAATCCATAAACATGTCAAAAATCAGAAGCAGAAGTCCATACAACAAAGGACTAAACAGAGTCAGATACAGACAGAATCAGAAAACAGAGCGGGACACTAGTTGATCACAGCATACAGACAGAACAAGCAACCAGCTCGTGAACAGAACGAGGAAACCTCACTCGTAAACAGAATAGGTGGAACACCTGTGAACAGAACGGGGAACATCACCCGTGAACAGAAGGATCCTACATAGCGCGCTACGAGACAGCGAGACCAGCCATCCAAAGGTTCAGATACAGAGATAACTAGGTCCCAAAACAGAAGCTTAAAACAGATAAGCATATGTGCAACCATTGCACCAGAGAGCAGATAGGAAACTGAGAAATCAGAAGGGCATCCAACCCCGCAAATAGAAGTCATAGAATTCAGAAGCTTGTTGAAGGCTATTAATCAGAGAACACATAACCATGTGCTCAAACATGTATAAACAGATAGTATTTGGAAAGAGGAAACCAACGCCGCAAACGCACTCAAACGGAGCTCAAACGAGCAAGTTATGGTGAAAACAGAGAGGGGTCCGAAACTTGTGTCCTAACTTCGAAGCTCGGACACAAGCGCAGACTCAAAACAGAGGGGAAAATCAACATGTCCGAACTTCGAAGTTCGGACAGTTTTCCGGAAAAAGTACGAGGTGAAGTCCGAGCTTCGAAGCTCGGTTTATTTCAGGAAACAGGGGTGTCCGAACTTCAAAGTTCGGACACCTGCAAAACTCGAAAAAATAAAAACACATTAGAGGCATGTCCAAACTTCAAAGCTAGGACTGAAGTTCAGACATCCCGAAAAATGCAGTTTTCCTGAAGCGAACAATAATGAACAGAGGCACAAAAATCAAGTCAAAACAACACACACATTGACAAAACAACCTTGGGGGTTTAATCCACTGAAATGGCATTAAATCAGACATAAATCACACACAACACGAAGTCAATCCAACAAGATATTTGTAGAAACCAAACTCCCCAAGGCTGAACACGGATCGAATCCTAAAGCCACCTACCTCGAAAACAGAAGAACCTCTCCAATCTGAACAGCAGTCGATCTTCAATCTGAACACCAGTCGACTTCCAAGCAGACACCGCAACAGAGCAGACCAACAACACAATCCAATTCAGACACTGAATTCCCATAACAACGCAGAAGTATAACCCTCAATCAGAAACTGTTTAAACTACCAAATCTGAAACGGAAACGGAATTAAATCCCTCACCTGAATCTTTCTACAGATTGCAGAGCAGTCCACAGCAGTAGAGATCGACAGAGAACGTCGGGAGAAGTTGCTGATTATAACCAGATTGTAGAAATTAGGGATTGGAAGATATGCACAACGTAGAACCGAAGAAACAACCGATGCAATTACCTTGGCTGATCCGGGATACGCAGCAGAGAAGCAATTCCCCTGTAGCAGTCCGATTGCAGAGACTCCAAACAGCAGCGCAGTAGAACGATCAACGGAGAAGAGAGCTTGAGAGAGAAGAAGGAGAACGTCTGAGAGCTTGAGCGACTGATCGTGAATGTAATTCTGATTAGCGTTGTATTTAGGGAATTATTTATAACCCTTAACTGGCAAAATAAATCCCTTACCATTTAATAAATAATACGAATGACCTCCTCGCCCTTGTCATTAATCCAAAGGACCTCCATGTCCTGAATTAGAAATAAACCAACTTAAAATAAGATTGTGATGAAATAAATTATAACCAAATCTTGGGTTATAGCATTTATAATTTCTTACTTTCAATTATTTGTTAGCTAAATTTCTATTTACACTGCAAGATTCATAATAATGGACATCGATATGGATGATTTAGATTCAATCTGTGATTAGGATATGGTGGAAGAGCAGCAGCCACATCAGAGACAAACAGAAACATCGATAAAACGAAAGGGTATGGGACCTAGCAAAGGGTTGCGGTTGAAGAAAAATGTTGATATTGATTTAGTTTGGGATAAGTATTTTAGAAGCTGGGGAAACTATAGAGCAGAGTTCACCAGCATGTTTGGAAATCTTACGAAGTCCCGTTGCAGCATCAATAGATTGTGGAAAGACGAAGATAATCAAGTGAACGAGTCAATGTGGCAACATGTACAACAATGGTACAAAATACCAGATGAAGCACGAGCCATTGTTCTTTCAATAATGCTTACATGGGTATTTTATGATGGCATGATCGCTGAGGAAGAATGGAAAGAGTTTTATGTGTTCCACACATCTGAACAATTCAAGGTATATACTGAAACTAGCTAGTGCTTCTGATGCGTCCCCCAACCTATCGTGGACGTCTTATTGACTCAAATAAACTTTGATGGTTAAGGAAAGACATGAGATAAACTTAAACTGGAAACTCCATTTTGATTGAGAATTTGCACATAGAAATTCACTTAATCTCCCTCGCCCCACACACGGACTCCGGGACATTTTAGGACTTTCTCCCAAAGTCCTCTACCCTCTCCTATCAACTGGCCTAAGGTTCCCCAACTACTCCCCGCTTGATCAGTCTACCAATTACAAAGTGTTGTCACACAACTTCAGTCCTAACCAGCTCACCAACTCTCCAGCCTTTACACACACTTAAGTAGATTCACACTTGCTCAGGTAATCTCTCTCTTTTTCTCTCTTGTACAGACTTACTTACATATGACATAAATGCAAATATATATACGGTTAGTTAAGATGTAACTACCGTCCTATAAACTCCTAGACTCAAGGAGTTGATTATAGTTTCGGCCTATCACATAACAACCACACTAGAATTGTAGAGACGCATCAACTTGATCTGAAGTTTTCGGAACACATGTCGCCTTGTGATTGAACACGTCGGTGGCAGCTCTCTCGATTGGTCGAGCACAACTTGTGTACTCAACTTGTCTGATCTTGTCTGGCTCATTAATGCTCATAAATCCTCTGTTAGACTTCATTATGGCTATGTAATCGTTCTGATAAGTAGCCCTTTACTTATCTTGTCCATTTACACATTAATGAGTTATATTCTTGTCATGTGCTAGTTGAATATGAGGATGTGTGAGTCTGCATATATATGTCGATCTTCTTGCAGTCTTTGTCTTTGATTTACTCCTGAAGCATAAGAGATACCTTCGTGTGATGCCTAACTTCTTGTATGTGCCAGAAGTTCTATCGTGAGCCCTCCTAGATAGGTGCCAAACCGATTGGGCACATGTCATGAATTGAGTGTGCTTGCAACCTTGCGTGTGAAGCCACTCCTTTGCCTGTCTATCTGAATATCAAATCTTAACAAACATGTTAAATATACAATACAAGGTTTGCTATCATCAAAACTAAAGGATCTTGACTTAACAATTTCCCCCTTGTTGATGATGGTAACCTATGCAAAATTATATGTACTTGGCAACTTTAAAATTCGAGAGGTTCCCCCTAAGAAGAATTCCCCCTGAGTTTGTTAAAGGTTGAAAGATTAATCTGAACAACAAAAGATGACAACTTTTATACTATAACCATATTAGAGTTTTCTCCGGTAAGAAAGTAGCATAATACAAGGAAAATAGTAATAGGTCACAAGTACATATCTTTATTTCCCCCTTTGCCATACTACAGAAATAGGGAGCAACTACACGACATAATTTATTGAAAAGGCCATGACATTCCATAGATTACAAACTACAACTATGATGGAGATAGGTTAGATAGAGTGACGTGTTTGGGTATCCCATTCGGTGACATCTAGGTGCTAACAAGAAATTTGTAGGGGGAAAGGATGTACAAAATTGAATAAAATAATAAAATAAATCCTACAACTCTAATACGGGTAGCAAAAAATCCCGGTCGGAATATAGCGTAAGCAAATTACGACCAAGAGTATCGAACCCAAGGGACTTAATAGAAAATCAGTCCTAATCTTGGTAATAGCCTATTCTAAAACAAGGGGGGAAATGTAATTAACAATTAACTAACTAAATGCATGGTTCGGGATTAGATCAACCTAAGTACAAATATGATCACGCAATGAAACTTCAAGACTCGCAAATAACCAAACAAAATGAATGTGCCGGACGTCCTGCCGGACACCAGACACCCGACAGTGCACCCGGCATGCTCAAGTTGTAAATGCCACTTTCCTGCTTCGGGTCTGACAACATGAAACTCACTACACATTATCAATTTGAGCATATATCATGCCACAAAATGAACAAGATAGTTGGGGAAGAAGGGTTAATTCTCAATATTTTATGCTGACTCTAAATCATAGATGAAAAACATTAAAGACCACTAAGATTTGTCTAACCTATTCTACTTTTGGGTTTTTCTTCCTCAAGTAGAATTTGCACAAAGGAAATAAGTGGCCTACTATATTTACTGGCAAGAAGAACCAAATCTTAATGAACGCTTGAAACTATATTAAATGATCAAAATGTTTACAAAAAAGAAACTCATCCCTAACGCAAAACTAACAAGGAATTCTACTTCACCATCCACACAACTACAAGAAGAGAATACAAGAGGAGAAGGAAATGGTCATAGCCTTAAGCCGACAAGATCTTCTTCTTCTTCTTCGCGTGGATGGATCCGTAGAACTTCCTTAGACACCAACTATGGAATGTATGCGAAAAAAGGAGATATGGGTGGAGTGTATATGATATTGAAGTGTAGATAAATGAGTAGGCTTACGGCCTATTTATAGACTTCATTTTCTCATTGTGCTGGATGTAATGCCGGGTCAGAAGTACCTGGAACCTAATAAACACGTGCCAACTGTTAACGGTCGAAACTGCCAAATTGGAGCGAAACGATGCATGTGTCGGACAGGAGATGTCCGGCACCATACCCAGCAGAGGTTGGAGTGGTAACGGTCATTAACTGCTGACGTTTGGTCAACCGTGGTGACTTTTCACTTATGCCGGGTGGGGAGTACCCGGCATCGGATCCGGCAGTAACATGTTTCTGCTCCATACTTGTGTCATGCAGAAGTCATCCAGCCGGCATCATACGGACTTTTGGCTAGAGATGTGTTCCTTGCATGAAAAACATATAAAAACATAAGTCTGAACAATTAATACACTTTAATACATAATATAACACAAATACTAACTATTCTAACCTTATTTTTACTATTATTCATATACTTTGAGTACATAATATATGATAAGTCTGAGGCTTATCAAGGCCCTACACTTACCCTTTGCTAGTCCTCGAGCAAAACTAAATTAGAAAAGAATAGCTGCGTATGCACAAAACAATTAATCTTAAGAATGACAAGTAGATTAATCAATTCCAACTACCTGACTCTGATTCACAAGCATCACTTAAACTTACTTATTCCACCAAATCATACTAATGGGTATAAGAATAAAGACTTTGAAAACCGATCAAAAACTTTTGGGCTATTTTGCATAAGGGATTTGTATCCTCTCCCTTTTCCTGTTTCTATATTCAGCCCTTTTTTCCAAGTGTTTCTGAATATGGCCAAGACACTCATCAATGGTGCTTTATGATTCAGCCCTATTTTTCAAGGGTTTCTGAACATGACCATGATTTTGATTTTATTTAAGAAGAGGGGATTTAGAAATAAAAAAACGGAAAAACACTCGGATGTTTCTTTTATTCTGAGGCATTTTTGCAACTTCATAGAATATAACGCTTCTTTTTTCTCTTTTCCTGAAAGAAGAGTTGTTTTTCTTTTCCTTTTCCTTCTTTTTTCTTTTTTTTATAGACAATCCCTTTTTAGATTTTCACCCAAAATAATTTTCACCATTTCAAAGAAAGTAGAATTGATACCCAGAAGTAAATTAGAGATGAAAATAGGATTAAGGTCATAAACTCATGTTAATAAAAAGAATCATGAAGTTAAAATAGAAATCCAAAAGTCATTAGAAAGTGTACCTCTTGAGAGAACAAGCATTTACTTTTCCCTAATCTTATTTGATCAAAAACAAACAAAAAGTTTAGTACAACACTAATTCAACTTATACATATTATTTATATACATACAATCATTTTTTATAAATAATAATAATACTTTTTTAAGAGGGGATCCCTGCCCTACACTTGGCAGGAACACTGTCCCCAGTGTTCAACAGATAAGACTGTAAAACTCTGTTTTTTATAATAAAACCGAAAAATAAAAGAATATGTAACTAAATAAATTCAAGAAGAATTTAGAGAAACTTAAACAATTAATGAAAGAAAAGGACTCCCCTGTGGTGAAGAAGATTAAATGTGTGGGGCCCTACACTTAGCCTTTAGCTAACCGGCGGAATGATGAGAGATCTTGGGTAAGATGGTGACCGAATTCGCATGCTCCCTCGGATTAATTTGAGTTTGAGACGGGAGTTGACCAAGTGGTCTCGGTTGAGCAAGAAGTTGCTGCAATTGCAACTGTAATGATTAGTGAATGGTCGAGATCTCTGCGTGAGCATCTTGGGATTTATTCATCAGAGCCGACATCATATCGCTCAGTTCAGCCATCTCGGCCTCTGATGAAGATGTAGGTTGGGATGGTCGGTTTGAAGGGACTCCTCCGTAAGGAGTCTGCATGTATTGCCTTTGACCTCCCTGGTAGCCGGCTTGACTTTGAAAGTTTTGCGGGGGTTGGTTCCCCTGCTGCCAAGGCTACCTGAACCCAGCATTGTTGTTCACGTAGTTCACTTCCTCAAGTGATGTAAAATCTTGCAAATCACGTGTGGTCGTGCAGTAACCACTTTTGCCTGTTGAGGAAGATTATCCATTGCCATTTGCTCCACCACCTTTTGTAGAGCACTAACCTTCGTTGACGGTTGAGCATTACTCTTCAAAAATTGCTCATGTCTTTGCATTAGTCTGTCAAATTTGGCGTCACCCTCGCCCACTTGATATAAGCCTGCGGTACCACCCCTGGATCCACCTGTGGCCCAATCTCGAATCTCTTCGTAAAGAGATTCAATTCCACTAAGGAATTGATCTCCTGGCTTCTTCAGTATATTAGCACCAAAAGAGGATAGGATCATGGTTTTACATTGGTTGATCAATCCTTTGTAGAACAACTGGGAAAGTTGTTCCTTGGTGAGGCCATGGTGAGGACATGTTCGGAGCAACCCTTTGAATCTGTCCCAAGTCTCACAGATGTTCTCCGAGCCAGGTTGTTTGTAGTTGTAGATTTCGGTGATCATCTCTAGGGTGTGACTAGGGGGCAGGAACTTATCATAGAATTTGGTTGCCATGTCCTCCCATGTGTGAAATACCCCTAACCTTTAAAATATAATTAAATGATCTATTAATGATCTAAGATGGTTAATAAACACCTAAATATTACTGGGGAACAATCTAAAGATCTCAACAAGGCAAAACATGCCTTAAGATCGGTAAAGCCAAAAAGGTGCTTTAAGACACCATCAAGATTGTATGACCTCAGATAGGATCCAAAGTGGATTCCTAAGTATTATAATGAAGTAAGGAACACAACAAAACAGTTCTCAAAGAAAACTAAGCTCAGAAACACCTTGCAACACAAAATGTGCACTAAAACTCCTTTAAGCACATTTTTGTGAAATTGCCTTCTAAATTGGTTTTAAATGGGCTTAAAGGTTATAATTACCTTTAAATATGATATTATATCACATTATATCATATTAGGAATTTAATTCCAAATTTTACAAATTTTTACAAATATAATATTAAAATATTAATAAAACCCTAAAAGGGGGCCCACATGAGTCAACATTGACTAAGATTGGTCAAGAGGTCAAAGTTGACCCCTTGGACCATAAGAGATCGGCAGCCACAAGCTTAGGAGGCTCCAATTCGTCACTTGTACAGACCATGGACAACACTCCAACATGCCTCCTTAAATTAAGGGTTACTTTTGCCTTTTGATTAATTAATACTCCATTAGCTCCATTATTTGACTCCTCCAGCTGGGAAACCGTGTGAGCCCTCCTTTCTACTCCACCAGCCGATTTCTTGTCTCTCTTATCCCCTTGATGAGTCACCTCCAATTATGAGACAATAAACTAATCAAATTTTGCATTTTCAATCAAATAATACCAATTCTAGTCATCCTCTCTCTCCTAGCTTCATTCCAACCGATGAAGCTGCTCTCTCAAGCTCTCCCAAGCTCTCCCAACCGAAGCTATTGAGTTAGGAAGGTAAACCCATCTTCTAAGCTTCTAAGTAATGGTTTAAGGCATGTTTTGGCTCTTTTTCTTCATCTCTTCACCACCTATGCTTAGATCCCATGACTAATCAGTTCCTATGGCTTATTCTCAGTGTTCTAAGGTTAGAACATCAGTCAAATTCGGTTGAAACAAGTTTAGAGACCAAGGTTGCTCAAAATCTCATTTTAAGGTAAAAACATACCTTAAGCTTCTCTACCCTTCATCCGATTTTCTTCCTCTGATTTTTATGAGTTTATACACTCATAATCTTCATATTTACATGTTCAATCAGTTGGTTAGCCATTTGGAGCAAGGGTGGCCGAGATCCAAAGGAAATACCCTCTTTTAAGGCATTTTCCAAGGTAAAACCTAATAACAAGGCAGCTTGTTGAGATCTAGCTATTTCCTATGTCAATAAGGTGGATCTAACACCTTGTGGTGTGTTTGATTCAGGCCGAAACCATCTTGAACTCTCCTTGCATTTTTAAGGTGATTTTTGCCTTAAATCTTACATTAATTATTCCTTATGGTTAAGCTCAAGCTTGGAGTGTAACCATATCTTGTTTTTGTGTATTAAACATGTCTAAATCATGTGGTGAATTTTCCTTCAAGTGGCCGAGAGCATACAAGGATAAACCAAGGTATAAACACCTTAAATCTATGATTTTTATAATTTCTAAGCTTATATATTAATATTGCCGAGAGTGAAACCTTAAATAAGGGTCATATTGACCTAAAAATGGAAAAAAATGACTAAGATAAATTAAGCTAGTCATTTAAGAGATTTAATTAACATAATGGTCAAATTATGACATTATGTGGAAAAATAATCAAATATGAGGCCGTGAGTATGTATTATATTTGAGACATTTATTGTGTAATTTATTTTGCAAGTTCAAGGTTGTAATAAGGCCATGTCATTAGGCCATTTTAATTTAAGTTTATAAGCTTATTTTGTTTTATTTATGCTTATAATTAAAATTGGGGCCAAACGGTAATTACTAACAAAGTATTAGGCGAGAGCTTAATATAGAGGAATTTAGGGTTTTTAAATGAATTTAATAAAAATTATAACATTTTATAAAGTTTTGGGTCAAAATTGTAAAAATAGAAAAGTATAGGTAAAGTCTTGTAATTACCGAAAGGTTTGGGTCCAATTTGGTATTAGAAGTCAAAGTTGACTATATAGGAGACTTTGACCAAGTTTGGGGAATTTTTGAAATTAAAATACAACCTTATATTAAGATAAGTATTAAATTGTAAAAGATTTAAAAGAGATGGGTCTATAATGTAATTTCCGAAAACTTGGGGTACTAAATGGAGTTTAGTACAAACCTTAGGTTATTAGGAATTTTTAGAAATTTATTTGGTTAAATTTGGAGTTTATATGAATTATATAAGTATAATATAAGATATTTTATGATATTGTTACTAATGGGTAACATATGTGGTAAAACCGAGATTTGGAGAAAATATAAGGTTAGGAATAATGTTTATAACCTTTTGGTAAAGTTTGGTAATTTTTGGGATTATATATAAGGTTTTATAAAGATATATGTATAATATATAGTTTTGATGATATTAGAAAACTATATGTTATAAAAAGGAGAATTTGGTGAATATAGAAAGTTAAGTGGTGGTAAGATAATTGGGATAGTGTTCGGTTGTTTTAAAAAAAATAATAAAACTATGGGTCATAATTATTTTAAGGTTTAAAGGGTATAATATAAGGTATATGGTATAAGTGTAACAATGAAATATAATTTGGGATTGATTTGTGATTTATAGAAGTTTAGTGGTTGTTTTTGAAAACCGAAAATATAAGGGGGTTGTTTGGTATTTTACAACAATTTACAACTATATGTTATAATTGTTTTAATGACTTGAATGTCATAATATATGTTATATAACTATAATGCAGCATTACATTAATTATGTGGTGATTTTGTAAATATTTAAGAACATAAGCGCTGTTCGAAAATGTTGACATTTTAAAATGGAATTTATAATATGGTTTTTATGTTATAAGAGTTATAACATTTATAATATAAGAGGTATCCATTAAAAAGGAATGAATATATATTATAAGACTTACCATATAAGAAATAGTTCCATAATACATGATTATAAGTAAATATATGTTATGGTGGAAAATATAACATGGTTTAATGACCATGTATTTTCATAATAAAAATGACATATGATAAAGAAAAAGGAATTACGAGCATCTGGATAGCGATTCTAAGTTAAAGAGTTCATGTGATAATAAGATTCACGTAATTAAAAGTATTGTTGCAAAGAATTATACCAACGTTGGGTTTAAAAAAAAAAAAGACAACCTTAGAAAAATGAATACTAAGGTGAGAGCATAGTGCATGACAAAGGATCACACATGCATAATGAAACAAACTATACGACATACAGGGTTTTGTAAGTCACATGCGATAACAAGTTCAACAATAACTATATTATATACAAGACAAGACTACGCATGTAATATAACACTTTTCCAATCTCGAGTTAAACCGAAAGCCCGACAAGCATTGACAGTTAATAACGGGGGGTTAACCGGGAGTTAATAGTGATGGTACGGGGTACCGTGGAATTGTGTTGTTATACAGTATGCTAATCAGTAGCATTATGTATTGTTTAGACTGTTAGAGACGACACAAGGAGCATAGGATCTTGCTGATTCATACTCCACCGTAATACATCAGGGTGAACGGTATGTTGTTATGTGTCTCTAATTGTCTCTGAGGGCTTCCTCAGTTCAGACTTCTGTGTGATCTGTGATATGATTGTTTGTCTGAATGTGTTAATTAATATGCACGAATTGTATTTTTATAGCTGCTTATTATTTACTGTTGTTGAGTTAACAGTATTGGTTTGTATATATGAACCTATATATATAAATGAACTAGCGGCTATGGTGCTATCTTATATGAAATATAAGGAACGTAAGTGAAACGCTGTAGCACTAGGATAATAACTTATACATTTTATCCAAGACTTTTATACGGAGCATTGGCCTTTCTATACGCCGCTCTCGTATCTAACACTGGATCCTGAGTTTACAGACTCCGGATTGGACTAATGACCTTAGTCTGCTGTGTTAGAAAGGAAAATGGTAATGCGATGCGATGGTACAATTAATTAATGGAAAGTTAGTAAAGCCAAGAGGATGTGGCTCTTGGTGCGCGCTGTGATCACAAAAACGATACCAGGATGTCCGCGTACGGGTCCGCAAGTATCAAGAAAATTTCCCGTGAGCTAGAATGGCTCGTTGGTTGGAGACTCTACCGTTGGAGTGGCTACTGCCGTGGGTGACCCGCCATAATATATGGGTAACTAGAGACATGTCGTTTTAACGAGACATTGTTCTAGGTATAAACTGAACAATTAAAACAATTGAGACTTGTACAGTGGCGAACAATATTGGTTTCTATACCATGGACGAGACTTAATACTTGTTTTATTATTCTTGTTGTTTCGCTTTGTTGTTCATTGGTTATACTTGTGGTTATTTTTTGTGTGTTGATGGTTGTGTTATTGTTTGGATATTGATGTTATTTGATTTACAGTTTTAAATATTAAAACGGTATTGCATGTAACGAACCTCATGCTCTCGACCAAATAATTGAGGGGTCTTTGGGGGCATGACGGGGCATATGATAACATACTCAGCAGGGGCTGATTCCATACCACAAACCATTTTTATTTCAGGAGAGTAGCTGGTGGTCGACGCGAGGCGCGACGGTTGTAATATTTCAGTTGTTTATGACTTGGTACGGTTTAGTACTGATGACGTTTTGGACTCGGGTTGTGTAAACCGAGGTGGATTTGTTTTAGATGCTCACGAGTACGGTCTGTAATAATTGGTTAATGTTGGATTTGTTTTAAGTTGTTTAAGTCCTACTATCTATCTCTTGTGGTCACTACGGGAATACGTTTCGCATGTTGATTATCAGGTAACTCGTTATCACCCGCATGGGCGAGTGATAACTGTGACACCATAGGAGCGACAGTCTGTTATTTACCGCTGCGATATAATTATTATATGCGACATTGTAGGATTATTAGGAGCCGAATTAGTAGGGGTGTTACAATGTGGAAATAGTACTTCGGGTCAGACTATGGTACCATTTGCTGGCTGTCCCTGTAAGACTATGGGGGAAGAGGGAAAGTCTAGCATATTGAAGGAATTTGGTTATATGGAGCAAGGCGTCGTCCAGATTCGACCCATCAAACATTCCCAACTCTTTGACACAGCGAATCTGGTGGTATGGCTTAAGTTTTTGACATTCATCGTACTCGTTCTGTGTGAGGAGAGGGATGTCGATTGCTGGTTTTTGGCCTTGGTTGGAAGGCCTGTTAATGTTGCGGAATTTGGGGTTGCCATTTGTGTAGGGGTTGTGTTTTGTAGGTTTCTTCGCTGTCTCAAGGAACGAAGGAAGGTCCTCTCTATCTCTGGATCGAGGTTGGATAAATCTTGAGGAAGACTATTCAATCGGAGAAGCATTCACCGCAATAACTTCAATAGGAGCACAATGAAACATTATAACATTTATAATAAAAAGGAAGAAAGAAAATAAATTAAAATAAATAAAAAATGGTCTAAGAATAAAGCCTAATATGTACACACACTATAATTACTAAAAAATTAAATTTGATATGTGTCGGGTGGGATGCCGGCTATCGGCTGCCCGGCATCGGACTTCCCTGATATGTGTCGGGTTATATTACCCGGCACCACGCACGGCACAATCATTCCAAAGAAAATTAATGAATCAAAGAATAAGGAATACTGGAAGGAATTAAAATGAGCCGTAGAAGAGATAAATGGTACAAATCTCTAATTATTTTACGAAAAAAAAATGGAGAGTAAAATTTGAACGGGCCGGGCATAAAGCCGGATGTATAATGTTCGACATCATACTTCCTCCGAAATGTCGGACGTAGTTTACCCGGCATTGTGCACGGCACGCTCAACCTAGTGAAAATAATGGGCGAATTCAATCTAAGAATCTAGAATAAAGAATAGGGTGTTTACCGATTTTAGGACTTGGACTAATTCCAAGTCCCCGGCAGCGGCGCCATTTTGCTAACAAGAAATTTGTAGGGGAAAAAGATGTACAGAATTGAATAAAATAATAAAATAAATCCTACAACTCTAATACGGGTAGCAAAAAATCGCGGTCGGAATATAGCGTAAGCAAATTACAACCAAGAGTATCGAACCCAAGGGACTTAATAGAAAATCAGTCATAATCCTGGTAATAGCCTATTCTAAAACAAGGGGGAATGTAATTAACAATTAACTAACTAAAATCCTAACTAAATGTGTGGTTCGGGATTAGATCAACCTAAGTACCAATATGATCACGCAATGAAACTTCAAGACTCGAACTTAACCAAACAAAATGAATGTGCTGGACGTCCTACCGGACACCAGATGCACGGCACATTCAAAGACTTTGAATGTGCCGGACACCATACACCCGGCAGTGCACCCGGCATTCTCAAGTTGTAAATGCCACTTTCCTGCTTCGGGTATGACAACAAGAAACTCACTACCCATTATCAATTCAAGCATATATCATGCCACGAAATGAACAAGATAGTGGGGGAAGAAGGGTTAATTCTCAATCTTTTATGCTGACTCTAAATCATTGATGAAAAACATTAAAGACCACTAAGATTTGTCTAACCTATTCTGCTTTTGGGTTTTTTTTCCTCAAGTAGAATTTGCACAAAGGAAATAAGTGGCCTACTATATTTACTTGCAAGAAGAACCAAATCTTAATGAATCTTAAATTAATTTAGGGGATTTCTTTTATAAAAACCCTTGATAATATTATTAAACACTAAATTAGTATATGGTATTATTTAGAAATTATTTAGGGTACTTCTTATATTAAATTCTAAATAATAATACAATTTAAATTAATTTATTATATGGTATCATGAATTTAATAACAAGATTTATAAGTCAATAAATCTTGGAAAATTCCTAGACACTCCAATTATATTATAAAGATTTAGAAATATTTGGAGCATTGATTTGAAGCATAAAAGTCAGTATAAAATTCTTGTAACACCCCTACCATTAATACAATGCTTACCGTCCAATCTCCTTACACATCAGATTCACGCACGGATACATACTTACATACGTGGGTGATACAATGTCGTTAGTCACCCACGTGACTAACAAGGCTACTACTCTCTACACATCAGTCTGATGGACCGGAATCCCGAGTACTACACTTCCACGACACATACTCCATTCATCAAATGAATACTACAAGATTCCATTCAATACTTTACTCCTTCGTAATCCATACAATACAAGTACATAACCGAGTTATTAGGTTCCCAGTACAATTACAATGCTTCTTCCAAGTTCTACATTCTCACTAAGAGGCTACTTACTACCCGTTCCTCACAACGCTACTTACTTCTAAATACAAGGGTGTGCCTCCGGTCTCTTCCTTGACCATATTCGTTTCGGGTACCTGCACACTAAAAAATGTCCCCCGAAGGGGTCAGCTTTCGCCGAATATGATAACCGCATACCCCGCGTACTAGCGAGGGTACGCCGACCATTTGGCCGAATACATGCAATTCATTTTGCATTACATACATGCATACATACTTTCATACATACATACATACATACATGCTTTCATTCACGGTACTACAATACTACACGAGGTACACATACATACGTACCAATACATGCTTGGAAGACAATACAAGTCAACCAATACTTACTTACCATCCTCCAGAATACACATACACAATACATACTCGTTACATACTCAATACGCAATACGGAGATACACTTCTCCAATTCATACAGAAGGCTTGTTAGCTTCTTTACCACCCGGGTTAATCGGGTGTTCAATACTCATTTACTCAGGTCAATGACTTACAACAGTCAAGACCAATACACATACGATACTTACTTCTTACATACTTTACTTCCTGTTAAGTCGGTATGACCTCCGGGCAGGGATTACTACATCCCACCACCGGGCTTTAGGGTGGCCCACTAATCCAGGATGCTACCCATTCAAGGGGATTGGTCCATGGAAAAGATCACAGCCAGGATTCGGATCCAACCTCTTGTGTTCCTTATCCTCACGCGTGGCCGAAACTATATCGGACTTCTACTCATTCCATTTACTCATTACTCATGTTAGGAGTTAGATTGTTAGGAATTAGCAGAAGTCAGTACTTCATTTCCATACATCATACAATACAAGTACACATACATACACATACCCTTCATTCTCATTCATACATTTCATGAATTATACAAACTAAATGTTCAAGAAGATACAATCAAGAACAAATAGTTCAAACACAATTAAGTGCATTATAATTCCGATTCGTGCATTTATCTTATTGGTGATCACATAAGCACCAAATCGGGGTAACCAGGTTAGGATACAGAGCATGAAGAAATCATACCTTTTTACCGGAATTTACTTTACCGGGTGTTCCCTTGTCCCTTTGGTTCACTCTTGTTCCTCGATCCTTATTCTCGAACCAATGACTACATGTCAAATGATTCAATTAATACTAAGCATTACAATACATACATAATTACTACTCCCGTACTTACCCCGTTATCCCGTTATTTCGGTACAACTTAATGTTCTTTATATTCACAACTTTCTTACCTTCTTTACTTTAGCATTAACGCCTTACTCATGCACACATATATATGTATGTATATATATATATATGTATATATATTATTATATATATATATATATTATGTATATATATATGTAGTATTTATATATCTATCTAATTAATTTTAATTTTTTTAATTTTTTTTTTTTTTTACAAAGGCCGACCGACCCACTCTGGGTAGGTCGCCTGGGTAGGTCGGCTGCAGAGAGTACCCGGGTTACAGAATTCGGCCCGACCGACCCAGTCTGGGGTAGGTCGCCTGGGTAGGTCGGCTGCAGAACCCCTTTTTAATTATCTACTTTGAATTCCAAATTCACCTCAATTCTCACCCAATCTTTTCCTAATCATTTCCACATGTTTCCTACATGTTTAAACACTAATTAAATCCTCTAATTCACCTTAGTTCATCAATCAAGTTCATTTCTCACTTCAAATCAACTTACACAATTTTTCTCACTTCATCTTCAACATGCAACAGTTTTTGTTTCTCTTTTGCTACAGATTTTTTTAAACTCAATTCTCCCATCCAATACTTCTACTACCAATACCATTACTAGCATCCCAAGTACAATTCCAAGCAATTACAACATCTACCCAAGTCCAACATTCATTTTACTAAGTCTTGTACTCTCATTCTTCCTAATTCCTCCAATGAAATCCCATACCTCTTGCTACAGATTTTGTTTTCTTCTCTCTGCTACAGATTTTTCCCTCAACTCTTATACTCCAATACTCCCTTAACTAATGCTATTCCTAGCATCCAAAGTACATTACCTTACACTCTAGTTTCATCCCATTTACAAACTCATTCCAAAATCTGTTTCAAGACACTACACACCCTTTTAAACTCTCCAAAATCTGTTCCAAATGTATCTAAGTCCTCAAATTCCTAGATAAAATTCGACATAGTCTCCCCTATAATTCTTACTTGTTCACAACATTTCACTCATGCTTCATCATTCTCACATACCTGTTATTCAATACACCATACACACCATTCAATACTACTACAACAACAATAAAATTCCTGCAACATACACATACTACACCCATGGTTTTCCCAAGCTTTTAAAACTCATTTAAAAAACTTCAAAACTGTTACAATCTCATTACTCATCATACTACAATCTTACTTACTCATCCCTCACTACTCATTTTACTACTTCAAAACTGTTACACTACTACATACGAAACAGCTCAAGGTAAAGGTGGTTACCTTGTGTTTCTAGTTTTCTTTCTTCCTTTCCTTCTCTTCCTTTCTTCTTCCTTTTTCTTTGTTCTCTCCCACACACACAAGTGCTACAACCCATAACAATACACAATACCATTTAACATTCATTTTTGCACTAACCCTAGAATTTAAATGTTTTAGGGTTTAGATATATTACCTTTCAATGGATGGATGAGGTTCTTGACTAGCAAGAGAACAATATTCCTAGCCCAAAAAGAGAGCCAAAATCGGCTGGAACAAGGAGGAACCAAGAGTTCAAAAACTGAAATTTCTTATAATGCAAACAAGGGCTAGAAATGATGGATTTTCGAATTTCTTTTTACCTCAAGATGATAAGGAGGTGAAGGTGCTTCTAATGGTGGACTTGAATCTTCAAATGGAGAATACCCACCGGAATGAAAGTGGTCGTTTTCGATTTTTGAAAGGAGGAATGTGTTCTCCTTTGCGAGGGGATTACAACGGTACTAATTTTGCAATTTTTGGAGCAAGATTAATGGGTTAACAAGAGGAAGAAGGTGAGAGTTGAGTGAGTCTTCTCCTTTCTCCATGGATGTCGCAAGGTAGAAGAAGGAGAAATAGAGAGAATAGAGAGGAGGGAAAAAACGTGAGGGGAAGAGGGGAGTGAGGAGAGAGAATCTCCTTTTCTTTCTTTATTTCCTTTGTCTTCTTGTGAGTTACAAAATAATAAAGGGAGTGAGTGAGAGGGAAGCTGGCCGGCCCCCATATGCACACACACACAGGTTTTTAATTTTTATTTGTAAAGTGGACACACTAAGTTTGTTTATTTGCATTCTCACCCCACAACTTCCCGGTTGTTACAGTTTTTACTAACCGGAACCCGTTTTCCGGGATTTTCTCGTTTAATTAATTTTTATTGGTTATAAAGCTTCCATAAATACTTAATAATTATTATTTGATGATTCATAATTTTTACGGGTCCGTTTGACCACTTAAAGTCACGTTTTCGGGTTTTCTCGAAAAACATGCGTTAAAGCTCTATTAGCGTTTTAATATATTATTTGGATCCGTTTTCTTCGGGAGTTGTTCCCGTATATTATTTAGGTCTTATTAAACCTTCAGAATCCATATAATACTCTAACCGAGGTCTCATACCTCCTATGGTTATTTAACGCTTATCTAGCGTTTTCCGTTTTTAAGAGTTTATTTATTCTTTTGGATTTATTTTTCCTTACCAGTATTAGTTAGGTACCATTAGGCCCTTAAATACGTATTAGATTAATTTTAATCCTTATATTTAAGTTCGAGGTATTTCAATCTACCCCCCTTAAGAACTTTGTCCTCAAAGTTGTTCGAGGTTATAGGTTTACAATGCTTACTCATTCTTACGTGTCTAATACCAAAGCCATACGTTCTTCCTCCTTACTAATCCCAAATCAGTTACTCACGGCTCCTCCTTTCCATACCATACCAATGTACAATAACTACTCCGATCCGCACTACTACCGACCATCCGGTTCCTCATTACCAAATTTGTACATACATACAATGCAAAGCTATCCCCAAAGCGATGCAATACACATTCCAATCCCGCAGGCGCTCAGGTCATCTAGACACGAGACTCCTCTGTGTCCCGCCGCCCTTGGAATAATGCAACATAATATACTACTATCTTCTCCCGTACCAGCTTCCAACAAATACTTTAGTCTCTAGTCTAAGGATAATCCTTCCCTACGGCTACATAGAAATCCTTCTAAAACATACAACTCCGGATTCCAATTTATGTTCAGTACTTCTATCCTATGTGTGATTCTTGTGACCACTTGAGGGGAGCTTCAAGAATCATTCGACCCTGATGTGATCAGCATCAGTGTTGAACTATCTTTCCACCCCAATTTGTGTTCGGTTTCCCTTGATCTGATCAGGATCAAGTTCGACTTCCCACATTAGATTCAATCAAACAAATAATTTAATTGTTTTCATTTTCTATCTTTTTACTCTTTCTAGTCGTAATTACGAATTCATACATCTCCAAAGGATGGAATCAGTCCATCAATCATCCTCACTCTACTTCCCAAATGCTTTACTCCATGGTTCAATCCTAATGCTCATTTCATCACCCTTCACTACTTCCATCCATTACTCACCATCATCTCTTATATTCTAACTAAGAAATACTACATTTATAAGATTTAGTTGACTTCAATTGTTTCAAATAATTTACTTACGATTCCACTACTCATAAACTTCATTCATCTACTATCCTCATTCATTTCGTACTGCTTCTTCAAAGGTTACAATACTTGTGGAGCTCCGTCCACTACTCATTACTTTTCTTTTACTGATACTCTTACATTGGTGTTACAAGATGGGTATACTCCTCCTATGGTATTTGCATGTCTAATGCCTAATTACCATAATTACAGTGTGAATGAGTACTTATGTTTATTTAACATAGTATCAATCATCAGTTTGGTTCTCATTTGTGCTATGCACATTATGGTTTATGTGTTTTATTCACAAAACTTACATTAAGCGGTTTTCGCTCTACCCCCCTTAAAAGGGATTACGCCCACGTAATCTACCATATTTTATTATTATTAAACTTTGGTTTAATCGGTCTGGGCCAACTGAAGCGTTTAGCTTCACTACCGTATACTATACAATATGTTCTGGTCAAAGGGATCTTAACCATACCAATGGTTTAGTCTTTGCACCAAGAACTTCTATATGAGTTTATTTAACTCATCATTAATTCAGTTCTAGCCTATTAGGCTAGAAGGCATTAATAGCCATTGTATTATACTCACTAGGTATATTGTCTCCTAGCTAGGGCCCACTAGCTTCTGCTGCGCGACCCTGATAGCTTGGGTTACTTACCCTTCGTGTTATCATTAATGTGCTATACATCACCTTCTCATCCGTCTATTATGGGCATAAGGTTTACTAAATAACTGCGGTATTCTTTTACCGTGTTTGAACTCAACGAGTTAAGATTTATAACCAGCTCTCTGGTAATCTACTGCATGCTATTCGTGCTTCCACGATTATTCGTTAAGTTCCTCCGACCTATTGTCGGGCGAGGTTAAGTCACTACTTAGTTGTAGTACTTCCTCTGTTGTCAATAGCTTCTGAATTATGCCAGTTCTCCTGGTTCAGTACAAGTGTTCTTTACTTGTATGACCTTGCATTGATATGCGTCGGTCCTAGTGACTTTCTTAAGTCTCCTTCCGCCTTTTATTCCATTGGAATTCACATCTGTGACTGTTAGTGTGTGTTACACTCTTCGTGCTTCTTTGGCCTTAGGCCGCACGGTTTGTTGCTAAGCTTGCTTAACTGGCTTATGCCGTGTTTGTGGTGAAAGGAAGGATTTACTACGGTTTACATTCTCCATATCCCTAACCATCTCATTAGATCATTAGCTGAACAAGTGCAATGCCAAAACACTCAGTCATACAGAGTGCAGAGGCGTAAACGCTTGACAGTAAGTCACTTATGTGATAGGAAAGAATATTTCTGTGTGTCATCTCATACTTATACTCCGTGTCATTACTTAACTACTTCCTCATAGCGGTCGCTTGTTGCGCCCCGCATTCTTACTCGTATACAACATCGTTTTTACTGTCTCTGTTACTGTGGTAGTTTGTCTTTACTCATTGCCATTGTCGTTGGCACCATTTACTTATGACATGAACACTGAGGGTTTCCTCTGTTCGTGTGTATGACGGTTGTCGTGGCATACCGCAATGTGATTATTTCCCAGTGTGGAGATGTCTTATTCGACTTAGGTTTTATGTGTAGGTTAACTTACCTCACATTCTATCCTCATTTGTGATACACTTTACCAAGTATCTTGGTTGACCAAGGATGAGATAACTCATCGGGTCATAAGCTCTCTTGAGCGTTAGTCATTCATGGTGTTCAATGTGTGTTCACATTAATTGCTTTGATAATTATTGCCTTTCAGTGCTGAGCATTGGTTTAGGCTCTGGCTGTGTAGTTTTGCTTGTATGTATATTACCAGGACATCCCATGAAACTTCAAGGGTTTTCTGGTTCCGTTCTCCAATTGGAGGGTGTTCTATCACTGACAAGTGAAGGTTCTTGTTGAGGGGTTTGTCTCCACTCATAGGTCTAATGACAAGGTTTGCTATATTGGTGTTTACACAATGGTTCACCACATGCTTGAGTACATATGGTGTATGCTTACTCCTTTAAGTCATAATGGTTTGGAAATCTGATTTCCTTATTCCATCACCCCTTGGCAATATCTATTGCGTGGTTTATTGTTATAGTAAGTGGAAGCCTTTTCTAAGGGTTCACATCATTACCGCATTTGTGATCTTCGGTTGACGAGGGGTACCTTCCCTTGGGTTTCTCGTAGTGTCCAAGTGTGGACTAGGCCAATGTTGGCATTATCATGATTCTTATGCCTCTGTGTACAATTGCCACAGAAGGCATGAGGGGTAATTAAACTCCGTCAACTGCATACTAGACTGGTGCTCTAGTGACAGTGACACTGAGGTGGCCATTACTCCAAGCCACTCAGGATGTTGGGTTTTGAATTTATGGTCCAGCTGTTGATTTCTTGTCGTATGAGGCAATATTTCTTACAAGTCTTGTTAGTAATGGTGTGGGTTTTGCAACCGTTTAAGGTTACACAATGCATCAGGTTTATGGCTTTAGAGCCATATTGCTGCAAGCTATGCTCTTTGCAAGCTGCTTATACATGTTTCCACTCCATGTATACCGTCATAGGTTGGAGGTATTATTGGGCTCCATGGTAAGTCGTGGCATCACGCTTCCGTTCATAGGAGACCCTTTAGGCAATCTAGTGTTAATAGGTGCCTCTCAGTATTTAGGGCATTTCCTGTCAAGTGAAATCCCTTCGGTGTCCTAACCGAGTGTTCGTTTTAGCTCCCGTGCTCATATCATTACGCTTGTTCAACTGCTGTTATCTCAGACACCCTTCAAGGATTGCTCCTGAGTGCTGTTAGTTGTGCCGTTACATCCGGCTAATGTTTATAATGTGTTGTCCTCTACACCGTCTTATGGTATTGTACTTGAGTCGTCCCCTTTTTGGGTTATAACGTCTCTCGTTCTTGGGTAGACTGTTTACACTTGCTTCTAGTGCTTGAGTCTAGGGTTATATATCCTCTCTGATGATGGATTGTGCTTCGTAGTAATCTTGTGATTGCTCTTGGGAGTTCCGTCCCGTTTGCTGAGCATTGTGGTGTTCACATTAGGTAACTGCCTTACTGTGTTTAGGCTGGGTATATCTTCCAGCTATCGCGTATTTGTTTGGTGTCCTCGAGACATGTCCAATGTCTATATTTACTGGTCTGTGCTTTTTGCACTTCCCAGTCTTCATTCCTTATCTTCAGATGGATTCTCTGAGTTCCTTATACTTGTTCCTTAACTGAGTTTCCTTCTCCTTGATTGTCGGTGGTGTCCAGTTGTTCTGGTTTGAACTTGCTGATGGTCCGTAGAACGGAGTCGACTACTTCCCGTGTGTCGTACACTACATGTGTACATACGTGGGGTACCATGTTGATACGTTGCCACTTACCCAACTATATGTCAGGCCCGCAAGCTCCTTCGGAGTGCGGTTGTCCCACATCCCGTAACGGGTACACTCGTAGTGTTTGTCACACGCCTAGGTGAAGTATTCTGTTGCCAACTCCTCTTGTATCATTCCATGATACTCACCGTAATTATGTGGGTTCGGTTTTTAAAAATCCAAGGTTTTTAAAGAAGGTTTGTGGTTTTGAAAGAAACTTGGTTTTGAAAAATAACAGTTCGGTGTTAAAAGAAGTTCTTCATGGCATAGCCATGTTCGAGTCTTAACCAAGTCCAGCTTCCCGCTGACTGGTATACTCTTAATACAATGGTCGGGCCGTTAGGCCTTTCCAGGGTTTCGTTCCTCTAGCTTCCAGGATTTGTGATCCTATAGTTGTTTCATGGCTGTCACGGTACATTACTATGTACCTGTGGTGTGTTAAAGTTCCTCTACATGTTCCTGTTCTTACTGCACTTGCCGTGGCAAGTGCGTGGTACTGTTGGTTTTTGGTTAGACCTATACCTGTTTTGGTATGGTTCCCACTTGTTTTTAATAGTCTTGTTGACTCTTCCCTAGATCATATTGATCTATGTTTGGGGTACTCGATCCTTTTAAGTAACTTCTCATTGATCTTGACATGGTTGTCTTGGTCGAGGTACTTCTCCAATCCTTGGGGGTCCCCATTTATTTAGTTTTATGTTTTCCCTCGTTGCTCGTTCCCACTGGTTTACCGTGGTTATTGAGCCTTAGCTTGGTTAGGCACTACTCTTGTAGTCCTGTCGGGTTGTATCCCATGAACGTCCTTGTAGCTGCCTGAGCTATGTTGGCCAGGTATGATAACCCTTTTGGCGTTGCAGGTTTGAAATTAATCACTACCGACTATGTCCTTAGTCAGCTAGCATACCGTTGATGGTATTAGTTAGATATTACTGTTCCGTAGACTTGTGTCTCGGGTTCCATTACTGCTCCTCTTCTCCATTCCGTTGCACGGTTAGTGCTTCTTTTCCTGCTACTGGTTGACTAGCCAGGTTTCGCGACTGCTAAGCATGTCGCCCCATGCTGTTGTAAGTTGTAGCCTCCTTGTAGTTGGAGTGCTCATTCCACCGTTATTAAGTGCGGGTATTATTGTTCAACCGGATTTCATTTCCGGGACTTTCAAATCCTTGGAATCTACCATATGTCGGTTCTTGTTTACAGTACGGTGGTTTCACCACTGCCAGATCGGGTTTTCCCGAGTGTGAGAGGTCCTTCCTTCTCTCTGGCGTTCTTTCCCAAGTTATACAATGGGGTTTGCGGTGGGCGGGACTGGTATTGTAGGTATCCGGTACACACCGGGAATTCCTAACTTGCATATCTCTAATGCTAACACTCAGCCCTTAGCCCTAAGCTTCTAATTCCTAACTCGGTATTTCCTAAACTCGGTATTTCCAGTCATCAGAGCGATACTTCGCTCTGATACCACTTTTTGTAACACCCCTACCATTAATACACGCTTACTGTCCAATCTCCTTACACGTCAGATACACGCAGCGGATACATTTACTACGTGGGTGATACAATGCCGTTAGTCACCCACGTGACTAACAAGGCTACTACTTCTACTACAGCATCGGTCTGATGGACCGGAATCCCGAGTACTACACTTCCACGACACATACTCCATTCATCAAATGAATACTACAAGATTCTCATTCAATCTTTACTCCTTCGTAATCCATACAATACAAAGTACAGAACCGAGTTTATTAGGTTCCCAGTACAATTACAATGCTTCTTTCAAGTTCATACATTCTCACTAAGAGGCTACTTACTACCCGTTCCTCACACGCTACTTACTTCTAAATACAAGGGGTGCCTCCGGTCTCTTCCTTGACCATATTCGTTTCGGGTACCGCACACTAAAAAATGTCCCCCGAAGGGTCAGCTTTCGCCGAATATGATAACCGCATACCCCGCGTACTAGCGAGGGTACGCCGACCATTTGGCCGAATACATGCAATTCATTTTGCATTACATACATGCATACATACTTTCATACATACATACATACATACATACATGCTTTCATTCACGGTACTACAATACTACACGAGGTACACATACATACGTACAGTACAATACATGCTTGGAAGACAATACAAGTCAACCAATACTTACTTACCATCCTCCAGAATACACATACAAATACATACTCGTTACATACTCAATACGCAATACGGAGATACACTTCTCCAATTCATACAGAAGGCTTGTTAGCTTCTTTACACACCCGGGTTAATCGGGTGTTCAATACTCATTTACTCAAGGTCAATGACTTACAACAGTCAAGACCAATACACATACGATACTTACTTCTTACATACTTTACTTCCTGTTAAGTCGGTATGACCTCCGGGCAGGGATACTACATCCCACCACCGGGCTTTAGGGTGGCCCACTAATCCAGGATGCTACCCATTCAAGGGGATTGGTCCATGGAAAAGATCACAGCCAGGATTCGGATCCAACCTCTTGTGTTCCTTATCCTCACGCGTGGCCGAAACTATATCGGACTTCTACTCATTCCATTTACTCATTACTCATGTTAGGAGTTAGATTGTTAGGAATTAGCAAGTCAGTACTTCATTTCCATACATCCATACAATACACAAGTACACATTACATACACATACCCTTCATTCTCATTCATACATTTCATGAATTATACAAACTAAATGTTCAAGAAGATACAATCAAGAACAAAATAGTTCAAACACAATTAGTGCATTATAATTCCGATTCGTGCATTTATCTTATTGGTGATCACATAAGCACACAAATCGGGGTAACCAGGTTAGGATACAGAGCATGAAGAAATCATACCTTTTACCGGAATTTACTTTACCGGGTGTTCCCTTGTCCCTTTGGTTCACTCTTGTTCCTCGATCCTTATTCTCGAACCAATGACTACATGTCAAATGATTCAATTAATACTAAGCATTACAATACATACATAATTACTACTCCCGTACTTACCCCGTTATCCCGTTATTTCGGTACAACTTAATGTTCTTTATATTCACAACTTTCTTACCTTCTTTACTTTAGCATTAACGCCTTACTCATGCACACATATATATGTATATATATATATATAAATATGTGTATATATTATATATATATATATATATATATATATATATATATATATGTGTGTATATGTGTATATATATATATATATATATATCTTATGTATATCTATATCTATCTGTATGTTGTATATCTATGTCTGTTTTCTCTATGAGTATTTCTATATAATGTATTTTTATCTCTCTTATTTTAATTTTTTAATTTTTTTTTTTTTACAAAGGCCGCCCGACCCACTCTGGGTAGGTCGCCTGGGTAGGTCGGCTGCAGAGAGTACCCGGTTACAGAATTCGGCCCGACCGACCCAGTCTGGGGTAGGTCGCCTGGGTAGGTCGGCTGCAGAACCCCTTTTTAATTATCTACTTTGAATTCCAAATTCACCTCAATTCTCACCCAATCTTTTCCTAATCATTTCCACATGTTTCCTACATGTTAAACACTAATTAAATCTAATTCACCTTAGTTCACAATCAAGTTCATTTCTCACTTCAAAGCACTTACACAATTTTTCTCACTTTCAAATCAACTTACACAAATTTTCTCACTTCATCTTCAACACATGCAACAGTTTTTGTTTCTCTTTTGCTACAATTTTTTTTAAAACTCAATTCTCCCATCCAATACTTCTACTACCAATACCATTACTAGCATCCCAAGTACAATTCCAAGCAATTACAACATCTGTACCCAAGTCCAACATTCATTTACTAAGTCCTGTACTCTCATTCTTCCTAATTCCTCCAATGAAATCCCATACCTCTTGCTACAGATTTTGTTTTCTTCTCTCTGCTACAGATTTCCCTCAACTCTTATACTCCAATACTCCCTTAACTAATGCTATTCCTAGCATCCAAAGTACATTACCTTACACTCTAGTTTCATCCCATTTACAATCATTCCAAAATCTGTTTCAAGACACTACACACTCCTTTTAAACTCTCCAAAATCTGTTCCAAATGTATCTAAGTCCTCAAATTCCTAGATAAAATTCGACATAGTCTCCCCTATAATTCTTACTTGTTCACACACCATTTCAGCTCACAATTTGCTCATTCACATACCTGTTTATTCAATACACCATACACACCATTCAATACTACTACAACAACAATAAAATTCCTGCACACACACATACTACCCATGGTTTTCCCAAGCTTTTAAACATCATTAAAAACTTCAAAACTGTTACAACTTCATTACTCATTATACCACAATATACTCACTACTCATTACTCCATTCACTACTCATTTTACTACTCCAAAAACTGTTACATACTACATACAAAACTAGCTCAAGTGAAGGTAATTACCTTGTTTTCTAGTTTCTTTCTTCTTTTTCCTTCTCTTCCTTTCTTCTTTCCTTTTCTTTGTTCTTCCTCACACAATGCACAATACTACAACCACCATACCAATACACACTACCATTTAACATTCATTTTTGCACTAACCCTAGAATTTAAATGTTTTAGAGTTTAGAGATGAGCATTACCTTCCAATGAATGGATGAAGTTCTTGACTAACAAGAGAACAAGATTCCTAGCCCAACAAGAGAGCCAAAAACGGCTGGAACAAAGAGGGCCAAGAGTTCAAAAACTGAAAATCCTTATAATGCCAATGAGAGCTAGAAATGAAGGATTTTCGAAATTCTTTTTACCTCAAAGTAATAATGAGGTGAAGGTGCTTCTAATGGTGGACTTGAATCTTCAAATGGAGAATACCCACCGGAATGAAAGTGGTCGTTTTCGATTTTTGAAAGGAGGAATGTGTTCTCCTTTGCGAGGGGATTACAATGGTACTAATTTTGCAATTTTTGGAGCAAGATTAATGGGTTAACAAGAGGAGAGAAGGTGAGAGTTGAGTGAGTCTTCTCCTTTCTCCATGGATGTCGCAAGGTAGAAGAAGGAGAAATAGAGAGAATAGAGAGGAGGGAAAAACGTGAGGGGAAGAGGGGAGTGAGGAGAGAGAATCTCCTTTTCTTTCTTTATTTCCTTTGTCTTCTTGTGAGTTACAAAATAATAAAGGGAGTGAGTGAGAGGGAAGCTGGCCGGCCCCCATATGCACACACACACAGGTTTTTAATTTTTATTTGTAAAGTGGACACACTAAGTTTGTTTATTTGCATTCTCACCCCACAACTTCCCGGTTGTTACAGTTTTTACTAACCGGAACCCGTTTTCCGGGATTTTCTCGTTTAATTAATTTTTATTGGTTATAAAGCTTCCATAAATACTTAATATTATTATTTGATGATTCATAATTTTTACGGGTCCGTTTGACCACTTAAAGTCACGTTTTCGGGTTTTCTCGAAAAACATGCGTTAAAGCTCTATTAGCGTTTTAATATATCATTTGGATCCGTTTTCTTCGGGAGTTGTTCCCGTATATTATTTAGGTCTTATTAAACCTTCAGAATCCATATAATACTCTAACCGAGGTCTCATACCTCCTATGGTTATTTAACGCTTATCTAGCGTTTTCCGTTTTTAAGAGTTTATTTATTCTTTTGGATTTATTTTTCCTTACCAGTATTAGTTAGGTACCATTAGGCCCTATACGTATTAGATTAATTTTAATCCTTATATTTAAGTTCGAGGTATTTCAATTCTAGAAACCCTAAAGCTTCTTAAGCCTTGCTAGGGTTGACTTTTTGAGAATGGTCAAACCATCCCATGAAACCTATACCAGTAAATAGGTTATGGAAAACCATGAAGATCGATAAAAAGAACGTCGAAAACGGATCATCCTAGCCAAAGTTATGATAGAATGAAGTTTAGAGCCAAAATTTTGAAAAGTGCCACGTGTCAAGACCACACGGGTCGCCGGTACTTAGCATAAAAATCGGCTAAGTATTCTCATTCTCACCAGTATTTTGCCCTAACTTGTGATGGCCGTATCACACTCATCCTTTCGCATTTTTCAGTGTCGTCTTCTTCATTCTCTTCTCCTTAATCTCCTCTTTACAACCATAGCTCACACATAACCTAACTCTTCCTAAATCCACCGAAAATTGATCCAAAGTTGCGTCCTTGCAAAGCCAAAACCCAGATTTCCAGTTTTCACCGAATTCAGGTAAACTTCATCTCGTCATAACCTCTTCATTTCAGCCAAAATTAGTGTTATTTAGCTTGTTTTGAAGATCTCTAATCCCTCTACAACTTTCATGTTGATGACCAAGGCTGATTCGTAATAGTTTGGAAGCGTTAGGCGTCTAAAGTTTCTGATTCATCATCACATAAAATCATAGAAAACGCAAGGTAAACTTGTAACTTTAGGACTAGATTTATTTCTGTATGTTTTGAATTAGATTTAGTTCTTGCTACCAATCTGTAGATCTATATATCCTCTTTCGAATAAGCCCAATAACTTGTCCTAACTTGATCTGTGCTGCAACTTATGATTCAGCAAAGTTCGACCCTCAACAACTCGTAAAGGTTGAATTTTTCCAGAACCCGAATTCGATTTTGCTTGTTGGCGCATCTCCGGCTTTAATACCCCGGACCTAAAAAATGGTGATTAAATTACTCTAATATGATTTAGAGGCCTAATGGTGCTTTGAGAGTATTGGTAAAGAGAATAAACCAAAAGAAAAGAGAAAACGCTTGAAAAGCGAAAAACGCTAAAACGCGCATTAAACTAGTATAAGAGATATATGATCTCGTTAGGGTCCGTATGGATTCCTAAGGCTTAGTTAGGCCTAATTAGTATACGGGAGTGATTCCCGAAGAAAACGGATCCAAAAAATGGATTAAAATGCTAACGGAGTTTTTAAAGCACGTTTTTCGAGAAAACCCGAAAACGTGACTTTATAGGGTTAAACGGACCCGTAAAAAAATTATAGTTGATTAAATAACTATAATTAAGTATTAATGGAAGCTTAATAACCATTAAAAATAAAGAAACGAGAAAATTCGAAAAATGGGCCCGGTGAGTGAATAGTGCCAAACCGGGTAAAATAACGAGCGTTTTCTGTCAGAACCGAAAAACGCTCCAGCATATATGTACAGAGTGGCCGATTCTATTGGCTTAATCAGCCTTCCCCCTTGCTAACTAGCTAGTAAAGGAATCAAGAAAAAGAAAGGAAAGAAAGTAAAACAAAAGGGAATAGTAAAAAGTAACTTATTTACCCTCTCACCTCCTCTCTTTCCTTATTCTCGCGTAGCCCAGCCCTCTGCTTATCTTCTTCTTCCTCCTCTGTAAGCCATCGACGATTTCAAAGAGATCACACAGCCTCCACCTTGTCCCTCCATTATCTTGCTCATTTCTTCACCAAACCACACAAAAATAGTACCGCGTTGGATTCCTCTCGGCAAGGGCTTCGTTTTCCACCCATCAAAAGCTTGGAACCTCCATCTTCACCTCCATGGCGGTTTGGGCTTTTGAAGCTTGAATGGGTGCTCTTGACTCTCTTCCATCTATTTGATGCTTTAAGGTAAAAATAATGCAAGAGTTCCATCCATTTCTAGCTTTTCCTTACAAAATCAAAAAAATTCCCAACGTTAGAATTTTCTCCATTTCAGCCGGTTCCTTCCATGCTTTTTGGAGTGTTGGAAATTCCATCATTTGATTGCCTAACTCTCCATTTGGACACCTTGAGGTAATCTTTAAGTTAAAGCCCTAAAACTAGCTCTTGAAACTCTAGTTTTAGTGAGGGATGTGTGACCTAACTAGTTATTTGTGTATGGCATGGGAATATGATTGTAGATAGCAATCTAGATTCCTTTGTGTGGTGTGGAAACAAGAAGAGAAAGAGGGAACAAGAGAAGAGGGAGAAGAGAAGGGAAAACCGAAAATAAACAAGGTAAAGAGCTCACCTTGTATTGATTTTAATTGACTTGTAAAACATATGTTAGGTTGACTTAAGTAACCTTGAACTTGTGTAGTGATGAGACCACAAGTTGTTTGTTGAATGAGAATGTTTAATGGGTTTGAGTGTGCAAATAAACCTAGAAACTAAGCTAGCAAGTATGTGTTAACAATGTGGAAATCATTATGTGGTTGTAGTAAGTGTTGTAGTTGTTGATGTCTAAACCAAACAGGGTGAAGAAGTGTTTATGAGATGATTTAATGGTGGTGAAAATGCTTGGGAAGTAGGCAAGTGCTGTCAAATTTTGCTTAGAAACCAAGGGTGAGTAAGAGTGTGAAACCTAGGATAAACTAGGTATGTTTGGAAGATGAAAGTGAGAGGTTGATCACTTGGAGACTTGATAAGAAAGAGTGTTAAACTTGTGAAACAAGGAGTTGAATTTTGGTATGAAAAGTGCCTTGATCTAAAAATGGTTTGGTAAGGTTGGTGGAAGGTTAAGAAACATCAAAAGAATTTTTAGGTGCCCTGCTGTGCATAAGTGCAACAGAGAGAATGAGGAAATGGTGTATTTGGGCAAGAATGGGGTGATAGGTTTGATCCATGATTTAAGGAGGTTTTGGGCATGATTAAGGTGTTAAAATATGTTGAATTACATGAAGGAAGATTGAGGAAGAAGTGGGTATAAGTTTAGAGTGGTAACATAATCAGAAACAAGAAGGAATTTCATTACTGCAACTGGTCCGGGTTTGTAAACTAGGATTGAAACCCGGACCAGGCCTAAACATGGCAGAAAGTTGTAGTAGAGGAGTGGTCCGGGTTTACAAACCAGGACACAAACCCGGACCACCCCTAAAATGCACCCGAGAGGTTTCTGAATGAAGGGTCCGGGTTTGTAAACTAGCATGTATACCCGGACCACTTCAAAAACACACCCCGAGAGTTATAACAGGGGTTGGTCCGGGTTTGTATACCAGGACACAAACCCGGACCACATGTAAAAATTAGCCAGAAACCGAAATCTGTGTTTGGTCCGGGTTTGTAAACCCAGACACAAACCCGGACCAGGCTAAAAATGTAACAAATGTGTTTTTAAGTGTCCTAATGAAGGGGAAGTGAGTGGTAATGGTTTTAGATGATGTTAAGGCCTTGTTTGGTGACTAATAAAGATCCTAAGAAGTATAAACAAGTGTTGGAAGAGAGTGAGAATTAAGAGCCTAAAATGACAAGAGTAAAACTAAGTGTAACGGGATAACGGGGTTTAGTACGGGAGTATTAGTTTTACTTACCGTAACGCTTTAATGTTAATATAAGCATTTGAATGATATCAGAGGATCGTGTGTGATGTGCATGGTGAGATGATACGGTAAAAGTAAAAACCCCGGTGAAAGGTATGATTTTCTCATACTCCGCGTGCTAACCGAGTTACGTTGATTTGGTGTTTGTGTGCCGGCTTAATCAAGATTAAAGCATGAAAATAATCCATTGTTTGATTATGTATGCCTTGCTGTATGTTGAATGAGCTAACATACTTGTATGCCGGTGTGGTCTAACATAGTGTATGGACTGACTCGTAGTGAGTAACGTTTGGCTAGAGACCCATAGATCGGGTCGATGCTTATGATAACGAAAACGTGCAAACACACAAACTATCCGTTAAAGTATAACGATAACGCAAACATATGAACTCCCTAGAATGTGAGGAGATGTGCGGGTTGACTAATTACCCGATAACGGTTAGTAAACCATAATGACACAATCCACGAAACAAATGAGAGTGGAAAGATAAGTGAACCTCCTTCAAGAGGATTAAAGATAGTTCAAGATGTGAACTAGTAATGAAGGTAAAAGAGACCTATGGGATTAGTAGCTCCCTTGAGACATGGTCGACCTCCTATATGAGAAGTTTACCCGATATAAGAAAATAATTGAAAGTATGAGTAAGTGAAATGTATGGGTAACTCTTAAACCTAAGATTAACAGAACTTAAGTAATGTTCCCAAAGTCATTAGAAACATCGAGAGTGATGCTTCTAGACTAAAACACATAATATTATTATAACTCCTTATGGGAATGAGAGTAGTCCGAGCAGTCGGACCTATGTAAAAGAGTTAGGAACTAAGAGAGAGTTCCGTGAGCTAGTTGAACCTTCCCACCATGCTAGACCAGAGTAGGGTCGAAACCGGGGAAGTAAGGCTATGCTCGAGAGCCATGAGTTTTGGCCTGTGAATGTATTGAGAGTAACAAGCGTGGCGTAGGAGACCTGTAGTGTCACGAGAATCTACAATAGCTTGAGTATAAATAACCCAAGAGTGTGGGTGAGATAATGAGTATGTATAACCCAAAGTGTGGGTGAGATAATGTGTATAAGTAACCCGAGAGAATGGGTGAGTATAAAATGAGTAGCCCAAGAGAATGGGTGTGTATATGAATAAGTAACCCGAGAGAGCGGGTGAGATATTGAATGAGTGAACAAGGCATAGCGAGGTATAACCCTCAAAGCCTAAGAGTAAACTGATACAACTAACACTATGTTATGTTAGTTAGGAATTGTGTTCCGTGACTGGATGTAGATTCCTTGAGTAATACACATATATATTGTATTGCTACGATGCATGTTGTTTGACTAAAATGAACTCCATGTATATCCGACAAAAGTAGTCGTACCCCGGTTAGCGCTCGGGGTATGCAAATTTCATATGCAGCGTTAAGCTGAGCCCCTAGGGGCAACGTTTTTATTTTACAGGTACACCGAAGACGATACCGTTCGAGAGTAGGACGGGGTCGGTGGTTAGCATGGGTCGTTAGTCTTTAATTACTTATGCATTGAATGAGGTGTAAGACAGAATATGTTATCGGCATCCGTATATTGTAGACTCGGTATAGTAAAGAAATGATTTAGGGATTGTATTTGTATTGTGTACTTGGTTGTTCCAGTTCATCAGACCGTTACAGTATGTAAGAAAGGCCTGGTTAGCCATATGGGTGGCTAACGGCGTTGTTTCACCCCTCGTTGTAATTAGAGTTCCGCTACGTGAGTAAGAGCATTTAGTGACAGTTTAAGAGGTAATGACGAGCTTAACGGTTGGGGTGTTACAAAAATGGTATCAGAGCAAAGTATCGCTCTGATGACTGGAAATACCGAGCTTAGGAGATACCGAGTTAGGAATTAGAGACTTAGGGCTATGGGTTGAGTGGTAGCGTGAGAGATGCGCTAGTTAGGAACTTCCAGTATGATCTGGATACCTATAATACCAGACCCGCCCTCCACAACCCCCGTAGTAAAAGCTTGGGAAGGAACGCCAGAGAGACGGGGAAACCGATCTGGCACTTAATTATTATTTCGATATGAACCAGAATCTGTCATGTGGTAGATCCCGGAGCCGGAGATCCCGGAGACGGATCCCACTGGAACGACAATAACCGCACACAATGGCAGGAGATCGAGAAATTCTAATCCAAGGAGACCGAAATCTGTGGCAGCTTGGGGCGACATGCCTTGCAGTCGCGAGAACCTAGCTGGCCGAGCGGCAGCAAGAAGAAAGCACCAATCGTGCGACAAGTCGGACTCATAAGAAATAACGAGAACCGGGACACATGTCTACGGACCGCCATGGTTATGTAATACCACTAACGGTATTCTAACCAACTAAGAACCTAGTTGAGAGTAGGTACACACACCCTGCCACACCCGAAGAAGTTGCAATACTCAACTGATATAGCTTAGACAGCTACGAGCATAATTATGGGACATACCCGAACAGGACTACTGAAGTAGTGCCTAAATAAGTTAAACCTTGGTAACCACAGCAAGGATGTGGGAACGAGCAACGAGGTAGATCACAGAACTAAGTAATTAAGGAACTCCAAGATTGGAGAAGCACCTAAAAGGTTGACATACGTGTCAAGATGAACAAGTAGCAGCTCCGAC